>CAVNYN010221525.1:0-18285 GCA_963692815.1 Nyctanthes arbor-tristis
TATGATCATATCGTGTATCGAGACACGTCACATGACTATATGAAGTCAATCCAGTGCACATTAAATTTGAAGCCAAACATTGAAAACTTCAAACAGTAAAGTCAAGAATGAGAAAGGCGGTCCGGCTATGGAAACCGGTCTTGGTTTCTTACGGAGCCCGGTCTCCAATTACAGACTGACATTTCACGTGACACACACTACATGTCAGCATCTCATTAGAAACCGAGTTTCATAAGGAACTCGGCCCTGGTTCATTTGAAATTTCCATGAGAAAGGAAGGATATAGAAATTTTCTAAGAAAATAAATAAGGTTCTTTATAAAGGAGCTTTACTCTGATATGACATGAATTTAATGAAAGTAGCTCTACACTGTGTGGGCTTACTTTTGTTATATTCGTGTTAAATAAGGATAAAGCTCCTTATCTAATTTTGCAGAAGTACTGAAAGGATATATATCTGATTATCTTATTGGTTACGAAATTTTCTATAGAGAGGGATACTCTTCCTATAGCCCCCCTGATTGGGGAGAATCAGGAGGCCCACGCATGAGCCCCTTGATTCTCCCCAATTAGGAGGGCCATGTGTGTGGGTACTCTCCCTAAAGGGAGAATACTCCTCTCCATAGTGACACTAGATTGGTTACAGGAAAAAACCCCCCAAGCCAAGAAAGAATACGGGGGTGGAGAGAGAGAAAGCATGTGGGGTTTTCTCTAGGGGTGGGCATCCGATCCGGTAATCAGACAAACCCGACTCTACCGGCCCGAAACGGGTCAGATCGGGTCGGGTTACTGTAGCAATCGGGTCGGCCGCTGGTTGGGGTAGAGAGGACCCGACCGGGTCGGGTCGGGTCGGGTTTCGGGTCGACTCGGTCCAACCCGGGTCAACCCGCTTAACCCGACTCGGTCAACCCGGTTTTTTTTTTTTTTTTTGCCGAATTTTTTTTTCGTTTTAAGATCACAACGTTTTCATTCTTTATTATTAGCTTGTTTTTCCTTTTACAATTTCACTCAAAACACTCAAAAATTCTCTCTCAATTGAAGTTCTTTATTTAGTTTTATTAAACTTGAATCACATTGAAACATGCCTAAAAAATAACAAAACTCGATTTTTAATTTTTTTAGGCTTAAATCACATTAAAATATGTCAAAAAAATAAATTGATGAAATTCTAGGCCGAAATTCAAGTTGGGCCAATATTGGGCCGGCCCAACCCGAGACCCGAGTCAACCCGAGTTGACTCGGGTTGAGTCGGGTTATGGAACCGAGTCGAGTCGGCTCGGTTCCAAACTCGCCAACCCGACTCAATTTCGGGTCGGGTTCGGGTTGTGGCCAAACCCGACCCGACCCGTCCGACGCACACCCCTAGTTTTCTCTCTTTACAGAAAACAAAAGAAGGAAAATTAATTAAAAAAGGAAATGAACAAGGCAGTTTGCAGAATGCAGGTCATTTCATGGGACAACCGCATTTGTCCACTGAATCATACAACGTTCCTCTCTCTCTCTCTCTCTCTCTCTCACACACACACACACACATCTCAACGTGAGAGAGAGACTCTATTGTGTGCATGAATTTGTATTGGGACTTGTGGCCTCTCTGAAGCTGTGTCTTTTTCTCGCCCGTTTGTAAAGGGAGCTCCTGCTTTAGGTTCAGTTTGGAATATGTTCTGAGATTACTATGTTTGGCAACAATTAAAAATGTATATGGTTTATTAATCAATTTAAATTTCAAATTTTATACACATAGTAACACTATATTTAATCACATATTTGATGTGACGTGAACTTTCATATCATTTTAATTATTACCTCCACATGCACAATCAAATATTGACACTTATACAAAATTTAAATTTTAAATCTATTTATAAACCCATTTTTTTTTAAATTGTTACCAAACAACAATTGACACACTTTATCAATTGTATATATAGTAGAAATGATCGCATCATATGTTAATATATATATATATATAGTTGTTAATCCGATCTAAAAATTAGGTAATTTACACTTAATGTCCCCAACCTTTTAACAAGTGAGAGATCACGTCCTCAACTTTTATTTATGCTTTTGTGGGTCTTCAACTTTTACACAAATTCCCCTCGAAGCCCCTACTAACGAAACTGTCCAGCTCTACCGTTAATCAACCACATGCAAAAATAGTAATTTACATTTGACGTCCCTAACCTTCCAACTTTTAATAGATTACATCTTTAACCTTTATTTTTAGTATTGTGGGTCCTCAAACTTTGAGAAAATCTCTCCTTAAGTTCCCATTGACACTTACTATCCATTGTTCAATTTTCATAAAAGGACAACTTTACCCTCATAAAATGTTGGGAACTT
The DNA here is from genome assembly GCA_963692815.1 of Nyctanthes arbor-tristis. Lineage (NCBI taxonomy): Eukaryota > Viridiplantae > Streptophyta > Magnoliopsida > Lamiales > Oleaceae > Nyctanthes > Nyctanthes arbor-tristis. The sequence continues at coordinate 2,343 of CAVNYN010221525.1, forward strand.
TAGGTGAAATTACCTTTATATCATTATCTCTTTAAATAAACAAACAAAAAAAATAAAATAAAATAAAAAATAAGAAAATAATATAAAAATTAAAAAGCAAACACCGCACCCCTCTCCTTGTGAAAATTGTGGTTATCTGAAACCTTGACAATATCGACAGCTGTAAGCTTCGGTGTCCCTCCTATCAACAACTACATAAACTAATTAGTCGACGAAGTAAAATAATAGTCGTCGACGATTTCTTCATCTCTATTAACCCATTTTGGCCAATTAAGCGAGCAATGAAGGAGTCTTTAAATTAGCATCAAACAATAGGTTCTCCTATTGGGACTACTTTTCTCTGGTAATTGGTGCAAAAGGTCCCTACCTTTCAGTTCTTTTGTGCAAATTGTCTCTACCTTTCATTTCTTGGCAATTTCATCCTTACCTTTACATTTTTTGGCAGAATTCGTCCCTAGCGTCAATTACTGTTAATATTTCCGTTAGTCAATCTTTTTTTGTAATATTATATATTTATATTTTATAAAACCTAAATTAATACATTAATTATTATTTTTTGTATTTTCAAAAAATTAATACATTCAGATTTAAATATGCTAATAAAATATTAGGTAATATTAAAGAAGGGAAGCATATTTTATTTTATTATGTTGTTTTGTAGGGTTCAGAACTGATTATTAAATAGACGTATAGTTAAAAAAAGTATAATAAGTAAAATAATTAACAACGTCGTCATCTAGTAAAATAAAATATAATTTGATTCTCTGATGATTTTCTTGAATATCACACACACACACACATATACTCTTCAATCGTCAAAACTATTGAAAGAAATGACGAGAATATCTATATATATATATCTGTGTGTATGATATTCAAGAAAATTATCTGAGAATCAAATCATATTTTGTTTTATTTAGGCGGCAACGTCATTAATTATTTTGCTTATTATACTTTTTTTAACTATACGTTTATTTAGTAATCAGTTATGAACCCTGCAAAATAACATAATCAAATAAAACACATTTTTCTTCTTTAATCTTATCTAATATTTTATTGGCGTATTTAAATTTGAATACATTAATTTTTTGAAAATATAAAAAATAATAATTAATGCATTAATTTAGGTATTATAAAATATAAAAATATATATATAATAGGGTTATTGGCGCAAAAGGTCCCTACCTTTGAGTTGTTTTGTGGAAATCGTCCATACCTTTCATTTTTTGACAATTCCATCCCCACATTTGCATTTCTTGGCGGAAATCATCCCTACCGTTAATCTTTCCCTTTTTCAACCTTTATTTTTGTAATATTATATCTATATATACACACTTATATTTTATACAGCCTAAATTAATGCATTAATTATTTTTTATTTTAAAAAAGTAATGCACTCAAATCTAAATACGCCAATAAAATGTTAAAGAATATTAAATAAGAGAAGTGTGTTTTATTTTATTATATTGTTTTACATGGTTCAAAAATGATTACTAAATAAACGTATATTTAAAGAAGTATAACAAGCAAAATAATTAACAACATTTCCGTCTAAATAAAATAAAATATAATTTGATTCTCTGATAATTTTCTTGAATATCACACACACACACATGTTCTCTTCACTTCTTCTGATAGTTATGACTGTTGAAGAGTATATGTGTGTGTGTGTGATATTCAAGAAAATTATCAGATAATCAAATTATATTTGATTTTATTTATGCGGCAACGTTGTTAATTATTTTGTTTGTTATACTTTTTTAATTATACGTCTATTTAATAATCAGTTCTGAATCCTGTAAAACAACATAATAAAATAAAACACACTTCTCTTATTTAATATTCTCTAACATTTTATTGGCGTATTTAGATCTGAGTGCATTAATTTTTTTAAAATACAAAAAATAATAATTAATGGATTAATTTAGGTTTTATAAAATATGAGTGTGTATATATAGATATAATATTACAAAAATAAAGGTTGAAAAAAGGAAAGATTAACGACAGAGATGAATTCCGCTAAGAAATGCAAAGGTGAGGATGGAATTGCCAAGAAATGAAAGGTATGAACGATTTCCACAAAACAACTCAAAGGTAGGGACTTTTTGCGCCAATAACCCTATATAATATTACAAAAAAAAGGTTGACTAACGGAAATATTAATAGCAACTGACGCTAGGGACGAATTCTATCAAAAAATGCAAAGATAAGGATGAAATTGCCAAGAAATGAAAGGTAGGGACGATTTGCGCAAAAAAACTGAAAGGTAGGGATCTTTTGCACCAATTACCCTATTTGTCTCCTTCACACCCATAACATTTTTTGGAGACTGTGGGCTGATTCTGCACTCTAGCTGTTGCCGCCCCAAGCCCATCTTGGACAAAACCTAGCGGCGACTCTATTATATCCCATGACGGAATAGAGTGGTTGGGGCATTTGATTTTTAATTTTTATATTATTTTTTTATAATTTTAAATTTTAATCTAAAAAGATAATAATGATACAAAAGTAATTTCATCTAAGGTCCCCAACCTTTTATGAGGGTAAAATTGTTCTTTTATGAAAATTTAATGGCTTGGACGGATGAAAAGTGTCAATGAGGGCTTGAGAAGAGATTTCATCAAAGGTTAAAGACCTACAACACTAAAAATAAAGGTTATGGATGTAATCTGTTAAACGTTGGAACTTGGAAGGTTAGAGACGTCAAGTGTAAATTACTCTTTTTGCACGTGGTTAGTTAACAGTTGAGTTTGACGTCTTTTGCTAGTGGAGACTTGGCGGATAATTCATGTAAAGGTTGAGGACCTACAGAAGTAGAAATAAAGGTTGGGAACGTGATCTTTCATTCGTTAAAAGATTAGGGACGTTAAGTGTAAATTATAAAGGTTACTTTTGTGTTATATAATCAAATGATGATCAGTCCCCAAACCGAACCTTGCCTTTTAGGACTTGGGATCTAAGTTTTTTCTCTTTTGAAAGCCAAATTTGCGATTAAAGCTGTTTTATGCTTTGGTGGTGTAATAATACATGTTAATAAATGAAATTTATATCAATTCCAAGAATATGAACTTTCAACCTTTTTATCTTTAGCATTCATTAAATTTAAACTTAATAACTCTACTAATTATTTTTATCACAGTAACTGTCAAATTTATTAAGAATGACCCTGCACAGGTGTATTACAAGAGGTGAATGTAGTGTTTTAAGGAAGTTTAATTTCAATTGCTTAGATTAGATTAGTTACTTATGTTACTTTTTGTTTTGTTTTATTCATTTTCAATTTGGGATCATTTTTCTATAATAATTACAAGCTTTTACCTTTTTTCCTCTAATATGTCCTATTGATGTAAATTCGATAGTACTAATCCTTTTTAGAACGGATGGATAACTAGTTTGAAATTAAAGTTGGGTAATTATCAAATACAATACAAATCTCTTTTTTTTTTTTTTTTTTTTGGAAGGGGGATATTACAAGTCTTTTAAAAATGGGTATACTTCACAAAAAGTACCCAACATTTAAAAAATGTAATAAATCCATCACTATTCTATTTTTTCAACATCTCGGGTCCTTAACCTTTCATATATTAGCATGACAGGAAAGGCCCTTACTAAAGGTTTCCATCCAGATTCACCGTTAAAGGAAAAGAAAATGACATCTTCGCCCTTCCATGTTAAATAATAATAAAAATTTATTTAAAAAAGAAAAAAAAATTATTTTGCTACAAGTTATTTAAGAAACTTTATGATGCTTCACATAGCCATTTTTGGTTCTTACAAAATTGGTTTCTGTTTTTTTTTTTAGAAATTTTTTTCACTTTCTAAAATAATTTTCTGTTTATTATTTATATATTTAATGTGACGGGGTAAACATATCCTTTTTCTTATTTTTAAAGGCAAAATTGGATGGAAACAGTTAATGAAGACCCATGCGAACTTTTAAAAGTTGGGGAAACGTCGAAAAAAAAGAAGAAAAAGAAAATAGGAATGGGTTTGTTATATTTAAAGGTTCGGGACCTTTCTTGAAATTTGCTCTTTTTAAAGTTAATAAAATTAGAATGAAAATGAAACGAGCCCATAACTAGATTGATCATCATTAAATATGGGAGACCGATAACAAAATAGAAGAGTCAATCTTATGAACTCAGCTCGCATAAGCACTTAAGTTTAGGGCAGCAATATTGACGCTCTACGTTTAGCGTCGATCTATACTAATTTTGATATAATAAGTTGATAATTACTGCTATTGTGTCTGTAAAATTAAGAATCATTGTAACACTGCAGAGAGAAAAAAGAAAAACTAATATGAAGCACGGTGTCTGACTCCCGACAATTCTCAACGTCTTATGATCTTAAACAATGTTTATTTGTGCAAATGTAAAGAAAACTATCAAGGAGAATGGGAGTTGAAAAGACGAGAGTGAGGTAATATCAGTTGAGCTGGCAGTCGCAGGGTGGGAATTTGATTCCTGTCAAATGCATGGAATGGGCTCCTTGTGAGCATCAATTTAACAGCAGCTCTCGGACTCTAAACCACTGAGGCACATTCCACTATTTACATCATCCACCAAGCTCTAGGGGTGGTAGGGTTCAACCTTTTTAAAAAAGCATACAAAGCTTGTGTTGGGAATATCAATGAGACACCCCTAAAACCCCAATCATTATCATATCACTCTGTCACTATTAGTTCAAAGCACATTAACAAGTCTGATGAAGCACTAGATGTTTAGTATTATTACGACACCAAGTATTATATGATTTGTCGAGGTGGTGATGTATTTTCGCATCAGTAGCTGCTATTGCCTATTATGCCACATGACTTCTTTCCAACACCGATCCGCCATCGCACAAAATTATTTCATCATTAATCAGGAGATCTCTAATATTAATTAGTACAAGAGAGAAAAATGAAAAATGATGATAAGAACGCATTAGCCAATTTCTAATTACAGATGAAATACCAAAAATCAGCAGACTAATAACATTTTAGCCAGCCTCTCAAGTTGATAATGAAATTAATTATCCACATGTTAAATTTTATTTTATTAATAATCAATTAATTAAATGAATCTCATTTTGATATCCCAAAAAAGGCCCATATATCTTGTGAATATTCCCAACTTGTCCCTTCCCATTCTTCTCCGACTTACCCTTTCCACTGTATGCACTGTTCAGTAGGCCTTGTTTTCTGCTTCCCGGCCTTCAATGGACACGGTGTCTGTACAGGAGGCACCATACAGTTATACTGTAAACACAGTGAACTGCTCACTGGAATCGAAGCCGTCGGATTGATCTCAATCCCAGTTAAATAATTGTGCTGTAAATACAGTATCTGAATGCTGGCTGCTAGCAGCTGGTCCACGAAGGTACCGGGAACTTCTCCAGTGAACCGGTTGTTGTTCAGATACAAGTTTTGGACTGTGGAGAACAATGGCGAAATCTCACCCGAAAGCCGGTTGAAGCTGAGATCCACCGTCGGGATTGCCACCTGATCGAAGGGTTCAACTGGGCCCGAAAATTGGTTTCTTTGTAGTTGAAGGTTGGTGAGTGGGAATGTGAATACATTGCCGGCAATGCAGCCTGTGAACTGGTTCATGCTTAGGTCAAGGTAGTTGAGCCGGTCTAGACGGGATATCAGTCTGTCCACCGGGCCCGTCAGCCGGTTCCACGATAGTGACAGGTATTGGAGTGATGGAGGGAGACCCCTCGGTGCAATGGGGCCGGAGAGATCGTTGTGCTTGAGATCAAGCCGGGTTAGCGACGGCGAAACAAACGGAGGGATTGCCCCGGAGAGCTTGTTGTGACAGAGAATGACATTTGATAACGCTGGTAGAGTTCCGATAGACCAAGGAATGCCGCCGGAAAACTGATCTAGCTTAAGTCAAGCGTTTGGAGTCCCCTGAGTTGGCCCAACGTAGCCGGAATTTCTCCTGAAATAAAGTTACGGCTGACTGCAAGAAACCTGAGATTCTTCAACTGAGACAGAGTTTGAGGCAAAGACCCAATGATCCGACCCGGCACTACAGTGAAGATCCGCGAGTGCAGACAGCTTCCCAATCGCCGGGTCTATCCGACCCGTTAAACCCGGAGAACCCGCCTGAGGATCACCCAAATTCAAAGCGATCACTTTGTCTCCATCACAGTACACACCCGGAAAAATGCATGGATCCGCAGTAAATTCCCAGGAATCAAAATAATTTGACCCGGGTAAATCATCCACGCTCTTCCGGATCGACTGCAAGGCCAAGAAATCAATCGGGTCCAGAATCGCACCCACCGGAAAACTCCATCTCCATAGAACCAAAACAAAATGAATCAAGAACACGACCCTACAATCACCTCTCTTCCCCAATGAACACCACATTGTGGGTGTATAACTGAAAGAAAAACACTTGAGAACAAGAGTTTATAAAGGGCTTCTGATTCTGAAAGTGTTGTTCAGATTTTCTAGTGGGAAAAATGAGGGCGTGAAAGCTTTAATGCTGACAGCAAAAAAAAAAAAAGGGTTGCAGAGAGATGGCTTCACATGAAAGCAAGAAGACCCACAAAAAAGAAAAAAAAGAAAGGAAAAAAAATCAAGAAAACGGCTTTGATTTTCTTGAAGGGAAGGAAGGGGTGGGGCTTGTAGGAGAAGGTGGAGAGATGGAGAAATGGGGAATGCAATGACTGCAGACTGTTGCATCAAGTACAAAGAGACAGGGGGTTATTCTATCTATTTTACCAGTTTTTTTTTTTTTTCTTTTTTGGGGGGTTTATTGTTAAAATTAATTTGTTTATTAGGGGAGGTTCGAGGGGATAAACGGCTTTCCGAGCCTACATGGGATGTATATTAGGCTGAGGTTTGGAGTTCACGGCGGTTTAGTCGAGGACCCCGTGACGGTTTGCTTGCTGCCACCCGATAAATATATTTTTAAAGTTTTTTTTTTTTTGTTACTAATTTTGTGTCTTTTTAAATTGCATTGTAATTAAAAAAATTTTTTTGACTGAAAGTTGAATTGTAATTAATTTCAGGGGCGGTGGGAGGCGACTTTTGGAGGCATAATGATAACCAAACGTCAAAGCAAATGGAGAGGATTTTATTGTCCAAAAAAAAAAATGGTAAATAAAGAGGATTTATCCTCCGTCTTATTTCCATGACAATGTCACATGACAATGTCACGTTAATGTTAGAGTAATTTTGATATTAACATAGTCTTATGACTTATCACTTTGTTGACACTTGAAAAATAGAAGTAATAATGCAACGTTGTCAATAATTCATCTTTATTAATAAGAGGAATAAAATCCACTTGATTCTCTATTTATCATAACATGTAACAAATTACTCAATAGAAGTCATTAATAGTGAAAATAAATAGTTTATTCAATGAAGAGCCAAACTTCTTGGTTTGTACTACGATTTATTACAAATCATTGATGATCGACGTTGTATATTGCCATTGTGGTACTTTGTAGAGGGTCGGAGTAACCATGGTAATCGTTGGTCTATCAAGTTTTGTTTGACCAAAGATTTTAAATTTTTAATAGATTTTTATTTTTTTTAAAATTTATATGAAAGCTGGCAGCAAAAGCCAACGGCAAAAATACATGGTTAGTTGAGGTTGTTCGTATAACAATGATTCCAAAATAAAAAATAAAAAACTAAAAAATAATGGTGATGATTTGGCATATCTTAGGGTGTTAACAAATTAAAGATGCATAAAAATGTAACATGATGGTCATATCAACTGATTTTCTGCTTTACTTTTATATAGTCTTATCATTCTAAATTAATAACATTAAACATTTTGTATAAAAAAAATAAAATAAAAAAAATTAAACATTCCCCTTCACTTGCTCACATAGAGATTCTCTCTCTCTTCATTTTTTTTAACCTACGCACTTAGAAATTTGATGATCTCATTATCATTAGATTAAAATTTCAAATTGAATCTATTACCGATGTTTGATTTTTGATTTTCAAAGCACCTCCTACCCTATGTGACATGTATTGATTCATGCCACGTTTATTTCAAATTCACGTGACGTATATCAATGCATACCACATAAAGTAGAATGTGCTGTAACAATACCTCCGATAAGTGCTTGAACATTACCATATCAATAATTCTTAAATAATTTGAACCGTACAAAAACTTGCTCCGCCTTTTGGTTGGGAATTGGGATAGCTAGAGATGGTGGGACATATGATGCAAAAGGAGAATAAATAGCAACACAACCAATATAAAGCAAACACTTCGTGGTATGATGTACTAGTAGCTGTCTGGCTAAGGAGCCTTATCTATTTTCTGATAAAGAGCCTTATCGCTTATGTAGCGAAAATCTAATAAAAGTGGCCCCACAGATCGGAAGAGCACACGTCTGTTATTAGATTTCCACCACGTAAGCTATTTATCTTCTTATGAGGAGTCTTATCTATCTCTTTAATAAATTTCATACTAGTAAGGGAAAGAATGAAAGGAAGACATTGGGTCCATTTGGTAACTATTTATAAATGGGTGAGATATGATATGTTGTTAACACTTCACATGAATGTGACACTAAACACATTCTCAAAGATTAATTTATCACCAGTCATTCGATATTGTATACTAAAACACACCAAAATGTAAAGAGAACACGAAGTGAGTGCTCAGTAATTTCATATATATGTATAATTTCAAATTTATTTGTACAAAATTAAATAAGGTTCCCATAATAGTAATTGGAGTAATGATATTATTATTATTATTATTATTATTATTATTGCTTTAATATTAGGGTAGTGTACACATGATTATTACTGGTATAATATAGTAGGGAGAAAATATATGATATGAACAACATGGGGACAATGTGCCAACCATTCCCAAATGGTCCTAAAGATGGAGTAATTGCACGGGGATGTGTGTTTTATTGCACCAACCCCAACAACCTTGGCTTCCCCTCATCATTTTCGGAGGTGGAGAGAACGAGTTATGGAATTTTGAGATACAATATCGACTAGCATTACACATACTGTGAGATTAACTTGTTACTTAAACGTTTTTGTTAAGCGTCAGTGTAATTGATTTGTTATTACACAAAATAATCCTACCAGCATTGAAATCTTGATAAATTGACTATAGTTTTTGCAGTAGAAGATATGTATGATTTATACATTTATTTCAAGAGTTTGTTGTTGAAATAAACAAACGTAGCCACATAAGATAGAAAATGTGGAGACAAGAGAGTTGGTGGTCACGTTTGAAAAGCTAAAGTTGTGCCTTATTAAAAGAAGATGATATAACATCCCAAAAATATTTCTTCCTAATTAGGAATTTATTTTACCTTCTACTCCAAAGAAAATGTAATGTAGTGGATATTTATATTTATATATATTGTTTAGGTATGTTCTCTTTCATCCAGCTATTGGAATTGCTTTTCATTACTACCATAAGGTGTCCACCTCCATGCATGTATAGTTATCATGTTTCTCATAGTTCAAAGGGAATAGCATGCGTTCTTTAATACATATTTTTTACGGGGTTAAGGCTTAAGATTCGAAGCATATATTGTGCTTAGAACTATTCTTGTGACAAATGTCGTGTACAAGATAAGATCTATCACGTGACTTTTAATTAATCAAACTATTCCAGTAGAAGAAGAAGAAGAGTTATGCAACTTATTTTTTTGGAACGATTTTTGGCACTAGAAATTAACCTAATACGTCCACCTTTTGGAAAGAAAATACAAACAAAAATTGAAAAAGGAGATAAGGAAAAAAGTAATTTAAAGTATCAGTAAAAGAGATCGGAAGAGCATTCCTTTTTCAGTTGAAGTTGGAGAAAATAAGTATATCTTTGAAGATTGTGCCAGGCTTTTGGAATGAAGAGAGAAAATTATAGAATCTAACTTCCCTTTACTTTTCCCCCCTTTTCTCACTCTGCATGGTTTTCATTCACTTGTTACATGCCATACTTTTCTCATCTACGGAAAAAAATTCAGGCGGCATCAAGCTGAGCACATACAAAGTCAGTCGAGATTCTCTTAACCTATAAAATAAGGTTAAAATTCTAACACATGGTAAGTCATCCCTCCTAGGGGAGGCCCTCTTTACCTTCCAAGAAAGGCTCAAACACAATTCGAAAGAACATTGAAACTTCATAAGGTCTTTCTGTCCATGCGCAACTACAAGTAATTCTCGTCTTCATATACATGTTAATTTCACTGAACCTTCAAGACAATGTAAAAATCATTACACTTTTCGTGCGGGTTGGGGGCAATAATAAAGGATATAGGGAATATACAAAAGTTGGTCTCTTTCACAATTAACAAGGGAGGGACCATCATCACACTGGAGCTACAATTGGAGAGTTGACTTGTGCTCAAAGTGGAAGGTGATAAAACTTAAAAGTGAGATGTGTGTGAAATGAAATGAAATTTTAATTAAGAATTATTGAAAAGGAAGCTGAGAGGGGAAGCCAATGTATGATAAAACATGGACAGAGATATGTGCAAGAAACACTACAAGGCATAATCTGTAACAACCATTCTTCTTGTGCAATTATTAGAACTACATATATAGCAGAATCTTCAAGCAGTTGAAGGAGCTAAGTCTATCAATAACAAAGATGAGAGCTTCGATTCGTTTGTCAATGCCCTGTTTGTTTCATAGCAGGTCCGACGTATTATATTCAATCAAAGGAACTGTCCCTCCAGCTTGCAAGATTTGTTGCTCCAGCTGCATTCAACAGAGCAAAGATCTAATGTACAAGTATATTCAAAAACAACCTGGGTGAAAAGAAATCAATATATTTAAAGACAACCATGATGAAAAGAAATCAATCTTCTAAGAGTTGTTAAGCTAAACCAATAAAATCAGAAAGTGAAGGGATCTATTTGATTTTTATCCAGCGTGCCTAAAACATCATATAGTAATCAATCTATATTCTATATACCAACTAGTTTTTTGACAAGCTGGATACTCAAATCTTACCATTCAGGGGACAGAGACAAGAATATAGCTGTAACTGAGTCTAGCTTTCTCTCAAAATTTTCAGCCAAGTTAAAGACCGGTTTTCAATCCTAAAACAGATATCTAGGCTCTCGACTCCTTATGCATACCAAATTAATTTTGTGCAGATGGGCCTTTCATTACAGCTAAAATACTGTAACTGTGATTGAGATCGGATTCAAATTCCAGTTTATTTTTGCTAAAACTTGCTTATGGTTTATTATTTCCTTTAAGAACCAGTTCATCTAATAAGCTATATAGAAGTCCATCCTCAAGATATACATACCCTTAACAAGGTTTCCAGCTTGTTCTTCACAAGATAGAATTCTTGCTTTACAAGGTTGAGAAATCTCAAGCACCTGCATAAAAAATATTTTACAGTTTCATGTAAAGTATTAGTGATGTCGCTACTTGCTATGCTGCAAAAGTTTTAAACTACTTATCATCCAACAGAAGAGCATGTTTTGCAAGGAGAAAGCTCACTTGAAAGCCAGTTTTCAAATAAATCACCCTTTTTTGGTCTGGGTTGAAAGAAGTTACTTATTTTGATAATCAGGGAAAAGTTTCTTTAAAAACCATTATACAAAAGTAATGGAAAGTTAGAAGTCTTCTCTTGGCGAAAAAGAGAATCGCAATCTATATTTGTACCATCAAAGATTTGCCAATGCTGATAAATAATAATGACAATAGGAAGGTTAATACGTCATGAATATTTTAATACTAGACTCTAGTCATGATACTTATTTCTTGCTGCTCGTCTGACCATAAACTATAACTAAACTACATGTTTTTCAGATCTTATTGCACATGTAAAGGTTCTCTATCAATTCAGTTACAAGATAAAACTGATTCTCCTGAAATAGAAGAAAGCTTCCGCATGACATTTCTCTGGGCTAGGCGCTCTGGCCAGGAGAGCTCCCCTCTAGATCTGACTCTAGTAGATCTGTAACTAACTATCTAAGAATAAGACCACACCAAGCTTAACAACCATCATTGGTGAAAATGCGTTCACTATTATGATTAGCTGAAAGTTGTAAACTAATATTAAGCATTGACTCTTATGATTGAGCTCAGTCATATTCACAAGATGGCAGCACATCTGATTGTTACCATTTAAACATACCAATCAGATAATGTGAAAGGAGTAGCTAATGCTCGAAGACTCTTACAGTGGGACACGATTCAAATCACTACCCCACCAACCAGCCTATTTCCATAAAAAGAATGAGAAAAATGTTATTTATTATACATGCAATCTGGCCAACAAAAAATCACTCTATATACTTTTGTTCCTCAAGAAACTTAAGATTTTAAGCACTGGACAATGTAACCAAAGTCCATTTATTACAGAACTGTTTTGAACTGCAGAGAGGGCTTGACACTTCTAGTATGTCCATTATTTTTTGTGCTAGAAAACAGAGCGACAAGCCAAGCATCATATGTAAGCAAAGATATATGGAGCAAAAAAGTTGACATATTACCAGGATGTGGCTTGAAATTGACTATTTCTCACATGATTTTCCCAATGAGTCTAGCTCTATGAATCCATTATTTCATAAACCTCACTCCAAAAAGAGTGCTAAGACAGACATCAATCAAGCAAAAGTAAAAACATTTTTTACGAATGAAAATGACTTACGCTTCAAGATTTTTCTCCTCACAAAAGTTTCTGAAGGCAACACATCCATTCTTCACTCTCTGGGCTCCTACACTGTTAATTAAGTTGAAGAACAAAGAAATATTTAAAGAACATCTCAAACAGAAATGTTAATTTCCTAACTTCGCATTCACTGCCAATTCAAAAACTCATCCTGATCTGAATATATATACTCTCTTAACAAAAATATATTACTTTTCCTTTTGGCGATATAATTATTATCAATTAATATATGTGTGTGTGTGGGTGGGTGAGTGTAAAACAGTGAAATAATTGATCAGCAAAAAGGCCAAAATTAAGAGCTTCTATTTTCATAAAATAAGCAAAATCAAATGAAGAAAAGCAAACAAATTCATACCTGGAGCTGCTACCCTTGAACTGATGCACATAGCCATCAACCTTTTTAAAATCTACAACTTGCTGTTGACTATATAATTGAAATTAAAATTAAAAAAAAAAGAAATGGAAAAATCCATTAGTAAAATTGATAGCCCTGAAACTCGAAAGCAGGAAAAACCCAGTACTGAAATTAAAACGGACAGTGAAGAAGACAAATCATTGAGAAGCTTTTCAGAATCTTCAAAGAAAATTGAAATCACTTCAACCACAAATTCCGGATTGCTTTCATCTTGCAATTTCTGCAGCTGTACGTACTGATCGTCCAAAAACCTCTTTTCAACACAAAATCAGAAGAACCCATCTCAAGAAAAATGCCAAATTGAACAAATAAAAACAGCCGACTTGAAAAATCTACAAAACAAGTTATGTTTCCATAATTTTCTTAAAACAAAAGCAGAAAAAAGGAGAAAAGAATCATTTTTGAGAAACGGGTGCTAACCTCACGAAACAGAGAAGTTATGAGAGTCAACATACTGTTTCTGCAACTGTCCCACAATTTCCATTTGCTTTCTTTTTTCTCGTACAAACAACAGCTCAAACCATGGTCTTTTTTGTTTGTCTGGCCTGAGTGTAAAAGTTACAACTTGCAGATCCCTCTCATATATGCCGTTACAATCATTCATTTATTACTTGTGTTTTGGGAAATAAAGTTGAAAAAGGAACGTAATTAACGCGAGGATTAAAATCCAAGCATTGACTCGGCAGAAATGACCGTCCAGCAGTTGATGGAATTTTGGGGTGATTTGAGGATTTTTATTAACTAGCGATGGTTTTAACAGTAGGATTGGGAATCTTTTTATTTTTCCTTTTTTCTTTTTAGGAGTTGAAGCGATACATTTTTTGATTAACTTCTATAGCCCAAAAAAGACATGAGATAATTGCATTTTTGTTTTCTGGCGAATCCCCTCTTCTTTCCATTCTCACAATCCCAACATTTTATTGCCATTTCAATCATTCCCTTTTGTATTTTTTTAGGGTTGGCCATCGGACGAGTTTGGTCGGGTTTGGGCCTGAACCCGGTTTTTGGATTTGAGAACCGAGTCGACCCGACTCTGTTCTGAAACCCGACTCCACCCGAGTTGACTCGGGTCGAGTCGATTAGCGGTTTGGGCCGCTGAGTAGCCAAAAAAAAAAGAAAAAGAAAATTCGACCCAATATCACAAAGGCCCAATTATTTATCTTTCTATACCCTACAACCTCTCATTCATTCCCACGCCACCCACTTCCCCGCAACCCTCCAACCCTAATTTCTTCCATTCCCACGCCCTAACTTCCCTGCAACCATCTCTCTCTCTCTCTCTCTCTCCGCTTACACGCCTGACAAGCCATCTCAATCACTTTGTGAATGAAACAACCTTTAATCTTCAAACAAATAAGATCGACATGACTCTAAAAGGCCAATGAAGGCACGAGCAAGGGGTATCTGCTGTAGCCGGCAGCAAACGATTGTGTAACTAGTAGTGGCGGCGGCGACAGATCAGAGGGATAAGAGTGGCAGACGATGACAGTAGCCAGTAGGGGATTTAGGGAATTACTTTGTATCATATTCTTGTTTTTTCTCCTAAATAAATCTGGGAGATCGGAAGAGCGTCGTGTAAGAAGATTTGTGTGTAGTTTGTTGCCATTTTGCATATTGGATTGACGTTTAATTTCAAGATTTGATTTAGCCTAGTTTTGATGAGTTATGAGGAAAACTAGAAAAATCAGTGAAGATTCTGGTCATTTTGATGAAATTCTGATTTTATTGGAAAATTTGTATATAAAAATCGGTTACCTGACTGGTTAACTGGGGTTCGACCCGACTCGGGTTGGCTGAGGTGGGTTCATCGGGTTATACCGAGTCAACCCGGTGCCCGACTCAACGCGATCGGGTTCCCCTATTCTCAACCCGTGACCGACCCGTTTACTGTAGCAACCCGATCCAAGTGGACCTGAATCTGGTCGGAAGGGTCGGTTTTGTCGGATTGCCAGATCTGATGCCCAGCCCTAATTTTTTTTGATTGAAATAGCCATCCTCAATGTTCATTGTAATTAAATGGTAAGTATTACTACTAAGAAAAGAAAAGGAGGAGAAAAGAACCAAATGTATAACTAAAATTTGTCAATAATTTTTGTTTTTCATTAGTTTTTTCCTTTTTTTGGCAACAAACTAATTGTTCATGATAATTCTGTACATGGTTGATGGGAAACCCAAAACACAGGCATTGCAAACCCATAATATCTACCAAACATCTTCCACATGTATGAATTTCTATATACAGAATATACACGAGATGCTAAGCACACATCCCACTGGTGACTTCTAAACACAATATTTGATCACTCTTATCATAAAATGTACCAACATTCAGCATTCGAGCATGAGAAGCAAATCTGCAATAGAAAATTGGATGATGGATAACTTGCGCCAGACTTTGAATACGAGAAGCAGTTAGCCTGCAATTGAAAAAAAATTGCATCATAGATCAACGTATGCCAAAGAAATAAACACACTTCAAATCTACCCTTACAAAACTCTAACCTTCTTCCGAGAATTCAAACACGCCACCAATCCAATCATCATCTTCAGGTTTTTCCTTCTCATTAGAATTACTGTTATTGCCTTCTTGATTACTTTCAACTTCAGTTGTCTGGTGAGGATCACAAAAATCTGGCTTATTACAGTAGCCTTCCTTGAAAAATTGCTCAAAATCTAATGTTTTCTCCATCCCCGGAGGCACAAGAATGTCTGAGTCAGTACTGTCAGAGTTCAATGCTGAGATATCATCCCCGGATGAGCACAACATATTCATGTTTGCATTATTATCAACATGAAAATCTACACGATGGGGATGCTCAGGTGTTGTGGTCATAGCGGTCCCAGATCTTTGGTTCATTATTAAATTCTTGAGATTTGCATTCTGTCCTCTCTCCCC
>CAVNYN010221535.1:0-18270 GCA_963692815.1 Nyctanthes arbor-tristis
CGAATAATTCACGTGAAGAAGTATCCTTAAAGCCTTGATATTCCTCAATTAAAGCTATCTTTCAAGCTATAATCCTTCCATATATGGTAAGGGACTCTTTTCAAAGGACAAATAAGTATTTTGGCGGGTTTTTATCGGTTTTCACCTTCCCTTGGCCAAGTTGGACGAATTTTGGGGTTCGGGAGAGAAAAAGGGAAATGAGTTTGAGAGAAAAATGAAATCCTAGCTTCCTATATATAATAGTTAGGATTTAGCTAATTTTAATAACTTTTGAGTACCGCCAACTATATCGTGACAAGTGGCGCGGTGTGGCGCCGCACACTTGTCAGGAAATTGCCCAAGAAGTCCTTCCCCTTCCATTATCTTTCAATCAAGTTCACAATTTTCAATTCATGTCAATTAAGTCATTACACTTTAGTTTATGTCAATTATTAACCAAGATCTTTCTTTAACGTTAATTCAATAACAATATTTTGATCTTCAAGCAATCTTTCAATGATATTTAAGTAATTTTTTCAAAACAACAATTTCGTTGCTTACCTTAACTTGTAGAAATTTTCGAGATGATACAAAAAATGATTTAACATCATATGATGTCATATGGCATGTCTTGATACATACTACATGGTCATATTACACTATATGTTGTCATAACATCTGGTATTAGATTTGGACCTTTCTTTAGGAGTACTATAATGTTTTCCTTAAATAGTTGGATTTGCATGTTCTCAAAAATACAAAACTGACTTTGAGTAACTGTTATCATATAGATTTCTCTAATGGTGAAAGAAGTTTGATACCTATGACAAATCAAAATTTAGTGTTCAAAATATGGTGAATCGAAAGAGACTATCATTATGTAACTAAATAATCATAGGTACACTTCATATGTTTGTGCAACAACTAAAAGGTATAGTTGTCAAATAAGATTAGGCTTATGTATTCACGTAATGTGCATACATGCAGTGATCGATGTTACCTACATGAGTGCGTGCTATTACGACAATTATACTTTCAACCTGCTTCTACCTCACATGAGAATGCGAATACATGTCACGTGGATTTCTGTAACTATGGTGCTACAACAATGCTCTGCTCAATTTCTCCTTTTATCAATAAATCTTCATAAACGGATACCTACTTGTGGGTTGGCACTTTTTCTCGGGAACAGGTGGATCATCGGGAAGCGTAATCACTAATCACACACAAGAATATATCCCCCTTCATCTATGGTTATTGTTGCGTTATAGAGATACTAAAAAATTTTCATGTTGAAGAACAATTTAGTTTTCACACTTAAGATACGGCTGATACACTTACTCTCATCTTATGTCAGAGTGTGAATACTTATACGAGTAATGTTATATCATACGTGTCGCAAAGAAACGCACGCTACACGGAAGAAACTAATATTAGTTTTTTAGAAACTACAATTAGTTTTTTTACACGTTGCGTGTTTTTACGCGACACGTCAATATTTATCGCCATAATGGCACAAGACTTTTATTTTATCAAAGCATCTCCAATGTAAGGTGATGTTACAATTGACATAAAAGTTGTTTATTTGACACATTTAATACTTGACATTAATTTGTCAAATCACTAAAATTTTCTCTCTCCTCTCAAAATACCTAATAATTTGTCAAATATACAATATGGACATTGTTGCATTGAAGAGTTGGATTGAATGTAATGTTAATATTATTTGTTATATATACTGTCAACATTATTACACTGAAGGTGTTCTTATTTCTAGCGTGAAACACACTCATCATGTGATGTAATAATATGTAATGTTGGATTGAATGTAAAACACACTCATTTCCAGCTTGTAAAACACACTCACCAACAAATATGATATATGATTTTGACAAAAAATTACATCTTTTAGACTAAAATAATCTTACGATGTATATTCACCCCACTAATTAACAATAAATTCTATATTAAGATAACCTTCGTTCATATAGTTATCTCAATTAAACTAATTATAGATCTCGTCTCCAAATACTTGTAAATAAATCAACATAGAAAAACAAAAATTCATTTCTTTACAGTTAGTGACTCTTATATTAAAATATTGTAGGCTAAAAGTAAAATGAATAGTTAAGATCGAACGCTTGAAAAAATTACGCTCTTAGAAAAGCTCCATACAACATGTGAAAAAAAAATACTAAATTTAATACTAATATTAATCATCAAATTAATACACGTCAGCCGGGTTTCTATGGTGATAAAATTTTCATGTCAAACAGTCAAGGAAAATTTCATAAGAGGATAATTACTTTGCGAATTGGCGCTTTTCCCTCGGATCATTGCGAAGGCAAGAATACCACCATGTCCCAAAAATCACTGAACAATCGAAATTTTTGCACGCAGAAAAATCTGTCGATCTTCTTCACACCTTAAATCTAGAGCTTCGGATTCTTCGGATAGGAAGAACACAATCGTTCATTCATTAACGAAAAGAAATTTGGGGGAATTTAATTACCGATTTACAATTTCATGGCGACGAAGCGGGCTTTACCGTATTTGTTGAACAGAATTTTCAACGCTAGAAGCGCTAGGAGCTTTTGCGCACTTCCGGAAGGCAGCAGCTCCTTTTCATCGGAAGAGCGTCTTATCAATTTGGAATACCAGTGCAGTGCCCACAAGTAATTTTTATTTGCATCCAAGTGAATACTTATATACGAGTTCATGAATTGGTTCTTATCATCCTTTTAACGCTCTGCTTTCTCGGTTTTGTTTCAGTGGACGTGAACATGAATTTACTTTTTTGTGTATCGTGTAACTTATATTAACAATAACTGATCCCCAGCAAGAAGAGCTGAAAGTATGAAATAGACCTGAGATACATGTATCTGGAATTTTTGTTTTCTTATTTCTTTTGAGAGGTAAGAATTTAGCTGTCTTCTTCTTGTAGAAACCTGGTACTCCAGTAATAAGTATGCTTCAGGTTTCAACCTCGAATGCTAAGTAAATTTACAGATTTATAATCCTTACCTAAGATGCAGAAAATGCACTTAGGAAACAATTACAGAACAAACATGAATAAATGCGCTTGTATGTATTTCTAAAAGCCAAGAGATATACATTTTTGGGGTGGGTGGGCGGGGGTTCGTTTTGCACAGGAAGCATTAAGCACAAATATTATGCTGTGTACATTTCTTCTGTCTCAATATATGTATTTGTGTGTAAATTAGTTGAAATTCTAATCTGACATGTTCTCTTAACTGTATATCCTGCATTAAGCTTGCTAGAAGTTAGCATCTGAACACTTATCTTGCTTTATGGAATGTAATGGATTGATAAATTTCAGCAAGCATTTACCTTCATGTGTAGCCTAGCATAATATATTAGATGGCTTAAGTTTTTCTCAACACTTGATTGTTCTACATGCCGTTTAATGGATATTCTGAGACGGTTATAATATGCATACATTTAAGTTCTCTTCCTGCCTTTTTTTTTTTAAATGGTTTATCATAAAATTGGTTAAGCTGATTGTCATTTTCTGCAGTTTTGATATCCAACTCTATTACACTTTCTTTAAAGGAATCTACAAATAATTGGGTGGAAAAAAAGCTTTAGATTGCTGCTTTATGTAAGCTATTATTAACAATTCAAAATTTTCATTGTTCCATACTCAGTTCAACAATGATGATTGTGAGTGCTTGCACTTCTATACGTTAAACTTTTTGGTCATCGATTCCTTAATCCAGTTATGTTTTGGGTAATGTTGCAGTTACCACCCAATTCCTGTTGTTTTTTCTCAAGCAAAAGGATCATCTGTATGGGATCCAGAAGGCAAAAAGTACATAGACTTCCTCTCTGCTTATTCTGCCGTTAATCAGGCAAGGAATGAAAAATTTCATACTAGATATGTCTTGTTTGTTGACCAAATCAGTCCCACTTCTAGTGGAACAAGTTACAGCTTGTTCTCCAAATTGTTTTCTTTTAAGCCTTCTGTTCCAAGGGCTTAAAAGTGGTCCTTTCCTCCTTTTTTTTTCCTCCATGGCCAGTTATTATCATGTTTTAACCCGTAGAATGCTGATTTTCACTGGTTATGCATCGTAATGGAGGCAGAAATTTATCGTTTGTGGACAGGAAGCATCTAAACTGTATCTCTTGCTGCAGGGGCATTGTCATCCCAAGATAATGAAAGCATTGGTAGAGCAGGCTGAAAGACTCACTCTTAGTTCAAGAGCGTTCTATAATGATAGATTTCCAGGATTTGCGGAGCGTCTGAGCAGCATGTTTGGCTATGATATGGTGCTGCCAATGAATACAGGTTCTGAAGGGGTAGAAACAGCATTGAAGTTGGCGAGGAAATGGGGTCACCTGAAGAAAGGAATTCCAAGAGATGAGGTATCAAACTTGTTTTCATCATAGAGCCTGATGCTTGCCTAACAGATTCTAGTCTGTTTCTTTTCCTATTCAGCGTTAGCATGTGATGAAACTCTGCGTTGGTTCTTGATCACTAGTTATGATGGTTTCCATCGTAGCTTGTCAAATTTCTGTAGAATAAGCCTGCATATTAGTACTAATTCCATGAAACCACAAGTAGATGAGTAACACAGCAACTACACGATTGCATGAGTAATTGCATAAATAAAAAGTGGAAGTTTATTATCTTTGCTGATTTCATTTTACATTTTGTCGTTATAACTCTTAGAACCTTTCTAGCTTGAAAAGGAGAAGATGGATGGGGGTGCAGTTGCATTTTTCTATGGTTATCATTCTTTCATGATGCATAGATAAGAAGAAATAGTGATGGCTTTTACTAAGGAGAAGGCAAATTCACATTTGAAAATGATTGCTATAATAGGTATTTATTTTGAAAAAAGAAAGTTATATGAACATTTTCAACAAGAAAATAATTAATATTACCAATTGCAGGCTATAATAGTTTCCTGCTGTGGCTGCTTTCATGGTCGGACACTAGCTGCTATATCAATGAGCTGTGATAATGAAGCAACCAGTGGTTTTTGGCCCTTGTTGCCTGGTCAGCTGAAAGTTGATTTTGGGGATGCAGTTGCTCTTGAGAAAATTTTTAAAGGTTTCTGAGCTGAAGTTAATGGTGTTTTGCTTATAGATTTTTCAGGTTTTGCTTTTAATTGCGTAATTCACTGGGGTCACAAGTGATATGATGATCATACCTAATGTGACTTTATATTTCCTTGTTATGGTTTCCAGAGAAAGGGGATCGGATAGCTGGTTTTCTGTTTGAACCAATTCAAGGGGAAGCAGGGGTATGTATGCTCCATGTTGAAATGAGTTGTGGAAGAGACTGTCTCTGCATTTCTAATCTTTATAATTACAGCTTTTGATGAATCATAAACTAAGTTAACCAC
Source organism: Nyctanthes arbor-tristis (assembly GCA_963692815.1). Taxonomy (NCBI): domain Eukaryota; kingdom Viridiplantae; phylum Streptophyta; class Magnoliopsida; order Lamiales; family Oleaceae; genus Nyctanthes; species Nyctanthes arbor-tristis. The sequence continues at coordinate 5,352 of CAVNYN010221535.1, forward strand.
CCGTATGTCTGTAGATGGAGAACTAAACTAGCTTATCTCCCTGCGTGAACAAAATTTGATAACTGACAATTACAGGCATGTTCATTTGACATATTTTTCTCATCGTAGGCCTTGTAAAGTTGTAATGGCACGAACAAGTAAAGCACAATCTATATGTTCTCTTATGCATTGATGTTTAAGAACCAGGATAAGAAAATTGTTAGCGAAGGGGTGGGATTGGGGCAAGATCATATTATGCTTCTTCTAAGTGTTTTTATTGCTACATTTTATACTTCCACCATGTTATTGTAGAGGTTTTATGAGATTTGCTTGTTGCTAGGTTATTATTCCTCCAGATGGTTATCTAAAGGCAGTGAGAGGGCTTTGCTCAAAATATAATGTTCTAATGATTGCTGATGAGATACAAAGTGGCTTAGCACGCTCTGGAAGAATGCTGGCTTGTGACTGGGAGGATGTCCACCCTGATGTAGTAGTAAGGACTTTGCATTTGAGTCTGAAGCGCACAGTTTAATATTGACTGTCGTGTATTTTTAGTCTGCTTTCATGAAGATGACCTGATCCCTCAAGGCAACTAAATATAGCTGCCTGTCTAGAAAAATATTTATGAGCATGCATAAATCCATCCATTTTTCAAGGGAACGTTTGCAATTTATTCATACCACATCTTGCCACCAAACGGTCGACGTTTTCACACGTTTAAAAACGTGAAGTAATAGTCCCTTTTTTTATATATTTAAAAAACTAATAACATTTGAATTATATTTGATTAAAAATAGGAAAAACATCTTTAGTTTCTCACTTCGAGCAATTTCCACCATATTTCCACAAGGGAAAAAGTAGTAAAAGATCACCTGTAAGTGGTACTTTTCCTATGTTGGTTGCTGACTTGCCAATTCAGCACTAGAAAATACAATGCTTATACGGTAATCCGTAACTTTTTGTAGCCTGATGTTCATCTTTATGTGTGGCTGTCCGAGATCTTTGTCAGGTTGCATTTTGAGTGTGCACATTCTCAAATGGATGCTCTAAAATTGGATGTTGATACACTTGCGTGCTTCAAACTTAGATCTTTTCTTTTGCCTTTCTAAGATACTAGGAAAGGCTTTGGGAGGTGGAGTATTACCTGTTAGTGCAGTTCTCGCAGACAAAGATATTATGCTCTGCATTCAGCCTGGAGAGCATGGAAGGTTAGGGATTTTGTGGATATGCTATAAAACTACTTTTCATTAATTAATCTATTAAAAAAATTTTTTTCCAAAATTATAAAACCACCATTATACTCCATCAAGATTATTTATAGTTGTTTGAATCCCATTCATTTGTCACTATGAGCATCCAAAATGTGATCTGGTGTCTCTCTGTTGGAAAATTTATAGCATGTGGTACATTCTTCATATTGCCAAGAGCTCCAAAACTATTTTTGTTGTGTTGAGATGGATTTCATTTTGTCCTCGGTAAATTTGTTTACAATATTGATCCTGCTCTGTCATTTTATAAGACTTTAATGTTACACTTTTTACATTCGTGATTCCAATTGTCATCTGCAGCACCTTTGGAGGAAACCCTTTGGCCAGTGCAGTTGCCATTGCGTCCCTAGATGTGATAAGAGAAGAGAGACTTGCTGAAAGGTATCAGACATTTTAAAAATTTCGAATAGAGTTGACTAGTCGTTTAGACGAAATGATTTTTGGAGTGTTTAATTTCGACTTTGTCCTGTTGAGCAAGTTGAAAAAACCAGTAACCTATCATGGCTTTTGGTAGGGGAAAGGGATGGGAACCTCACTGAAATGAAATGAAAACTTTGAAATTTAGAACACAATATAGTGATAGGCTGTGCTTTCATAAAATGTTGTTTACTCCTGCTTTTATCTTTTTTGTCATGCTGATGATTCTACATTAAAAGTGCATCGGACATTTAGTATAGTGTCATATTGATTGTCCAATCATTTGACAGGTCTGCTCAACTGGGAGATGAGCTTAGGCAACTTCTTAAGAAGATTCATGAGCAATATCATCAGTTCATCAAAGAAGTCCGCGGGAAAGGCTTGTTTAATGCCGTGGAGCTTAATAGCAAGGCCTTGTCTCCTGTGACGGCATATGATATATGTCTAAAGCTCAAAGAGAGAGGAATTCTTGCAAAGCCGACCCACGACTCTATTATCCGCTTGACTCCTCCTCTTTCCATAAGGTATGGAACAATAAGTGCAAGCTTCTTGCAATTATATTATAGTTACAATGATGGGATTATCAGTGCAAGCCTTTTGCAATTATATTATAGTTACAATGATGGAATTATCTTAAAAGTTCTATTGACCTTCCAGAGAATTTAGTGCACATTCATGGAGACTAGCTTGCTGAGTGTAATTATGCAATAGCTGTCATGCTAAGCTATAGATGACCTCCTCTACCTTCCATTTTTCTGTTATTCTTTGTAGTTATTTATTTTTCTTCAACCATGTCGAGCGGCCATCTTATCTGTTTTTTGTTATCCACATCCCGGCCTCGTTCTTGCTTGGTTGTATTACCAAGAAGACTGAACTTCACATCTAAGGCTCGTAACTTGGAAGAAATTTGATGAGACAATATCTCACATTCTTTACTCGTTAAAAATGGAAAAATGAAAGAGACACAAAGTTTTTTTTCCTTTATGGCTTGGGTGGAACTTTACCTGATTTCAAACTCATGTGGCTCTCTCTCTCTCTCTCTCTCTCTATATATATATATATATATATGTATGTATGTATGTTTTTTGATGTCACCGTTTGTATGTTTTCAAATGTTTCCGTGTTCTGTTGTCAGTGTGGATGAGCTCCGAGAAGGCACAAGGGCTCTACACGATGTATTTGATTCTGATCTACCAAAGATGCAGAAAGACAGGCCAAGAACTGCCTCACATACAGCCTCTAGTATTTGTGATCGATGTGGCCGTAGCTTGTATGATTCTTCTTGAAGTTTGAAGATCATTTGTGTCCTCTTGTACTACATGCTTTTTACTTTTCAGAAATAAATTAATGGGTTAAAAAAAATCTATTAACTAAATTTGAGTTACCCTCTCCATGCTCTTTCTGTTTATCAATATCCTTGATATTTCCTGGATAAGCTTATATCTTGTGGCTTGATTTTCTGAAGCTGGTTACTTGTAGCAAATATCTGTTACACAACTTGAGGTGTGTCAAAAATTGTTTAGGGTTTATTTTTTTATTTTTATTTGTTGATTTAAGTGTCCAGGGAAACAGAATCCAGAGTTTTTAAGGCGGGATTGTGAATTCAGTACATGTTTTTATACTCAGTATCAAAAAAATAGACAAAAATAGTTCTTACTTTCTTATTCATTATTGTTGAGTGTTTATGTAATTGACCTCCTTGCAAGGCAAGCCCTACTTGTTCTATATGATAAAAGAAAAAGTAATTGATTGTTAAGTTCATTTACAGGCTTCAAGCTTTAAAAGCTAGAACCTTTTCATATGTGCTAATTTAGTTGAATACCATTTTCATTTCCATGATCCATGCGTTGTCACTAAGTATTAAAATTTATGCGAAGTGGTAGGGTTCTGTCATCTGTGAAAGATAAGCAAGGTCAAATCACGATCTAGCAGATGAGACGAAATGAACATGAATGAGAAGGTCCCTTCGAAGCTGGTCTATCACGAGGGATTTTGTCTTTTCTGAGCAGTAATGTAAGTGTAGAACTACTTGTTTTCCAGGTTTGAGCATTTGCACGTTAGCAGTTGTGTACCTATATAAATAAATATACATGTCATCCCAAGGAACAATTTGAAGACACTAAATGCATGAACTTTTAGTTGTTACATAATTATATAGGAAGAACTCCACCTTCCTTTTATAGTTTTATGTCTACCTTTAAAGTAAAGAAACAGATTAAGATAACCTGAGAGACCAACAGACTGAGAATGAAATAGGATTTGGCTTAGGTATTATTATTTAATATAAGCTTAGCTAGATTTCATTATTGTATTATGAAATTGAGGTGGAGCTTAGCTGTAATGATTTGCATGTTTTAAAAGTTTTTATTGTTCGTGCCTTGACAGCGACCAATTGCCTTTCTAGCTTGTTTGGTGGAGTACTATGAACACGTGTTAGTAATTCTGGGTGTACCTGTGAATATATGTTGATCCTTATCTATGGAAAGACGTGGTTCTTCTCATGATTTGAGCTTGTTTGATGCTCTTTATTTGTTAAAAGGTAGATAATTTATAATGAGGAGAGAGATAGAAGGTGTATTTGGAATGTAAAAAAGTGAAAAATATGTGGTTGTAATTTAATAGTTACCAATTCAAATGTTAAATCAGTACTTGATAAAATTATAAATTGGTAAAATAAAGCGCATCCAACAAGCTCTTATCAATTTTTTCCCCATGAATTTGTATCTTTGGTTCAATCTTCTGGCTTTTCATCTTTGGAAACATGGGGATCTTTTAAACAAATTGATCCATGAATGACTGAAAGTTTCAAAATTAGCTTCTTCTTTTTTCCCCTCCCTCTCTCCCTTCTCTCTCTTCTTTTTTTCTTTTTTTTTTTTTTTTCATGATTTTGTAGTCCTTCTTGGGAAGTTTTACTTTACCAGAAATTCATATATATTCCCACTATTGGTAGGGAAGATATGGTGTCATTGTCCAACTGTCCAAGAATAATTCACATACAGAATATTGTCTTCTGCTTGGCCTGGAAATGTTAGTTTAATTTTCATGACTGATTATGTTTATCCATTGGTTTTAGATTAGATTGATGTCTTTTTCAGTTTTCCTATGTTGAGGAGATTCAAAGTAGCTGTTCACTTTACCTGGTAGAAAGCAACAGGATTTTTTACTCTATTAGAAGAATCAGCAGAAACTGGACTCTGAATAATGTATTTAAAAAAAAAAAATGATTACTTGTAAAATTCATGCTCGGGATTACTTGATGTGCTTAAAATATTAGTGACCCATGTGTGCAAGCAAGTGACGTCCTTTTTAAACACTTCATTGCATATATTATTATTCATGTAAACTGGTTGGAGCTTAATTATACTGCACACTTGTCGTATAAACTGCATGGAGTTTAATTATACTGAAAGTGTTGTCTACTCAATTGCTCATCGGCCTGATAATGGATAATGAATATTGGGCGGCGTTTATTTCCATCCCCCCCCCTTCGTGTGTGTGACGGTAAGTTCAACTTATAATGCTAATGGGGTACAAAGTTATTGTTTATTGTGGTTGGAGTTATACTACATGGACAAACAACTTACAAAAAATCCAACAAAACTGACACATGGCACGATTCTGTTTTTCAACACATCACATTACTTTTACATCAATACCCATCACACAAGTCACATGTCAAACTTTGTTAATTTTTTTATCACTAACTTTATTCAAGTAGAATTATTCTTGTGGCTTAACTCGGAAATGGATTCCTATGGATTGGATTTTAACCACCCATTGGTTTCAGGCCAATTCTTGGATGCAAATGCAGTACCCATGATGTGACTTCTCCTTATGTTAATACCAAGAAAGAGTTTGCTTCTTTATCATTGGCTTTGATAATTATGAGTTGATAATGACTTTTTTAGTGTTCCCTAATAAACGCCACTTTATCGGTGCATATCCCTAAAATCAATTATTTTCCTAATGCCCATATCTATGAATATGGACCCTATGTTGAAAGGGTATGTGGGGTTTGACAACAGGCAGATTGTCTCTCTTTGATTGGCATTAATTGATTGTGGGCTGCCCTATTTTTTAAGATTACAAATGGTAGTATGAATTTCTCAAGTCTTTTTCAAGATTTTGTCACAGTCTTTCTTTAATTAGCATTTATTTATCACTTATAGGTGTGGGAATGGCCTTTTATTTTTGCATATATATGAATTTCAAAAGGCTCTCTCAGGATTTTCAAGAAGTCGGGTGGATTTAACTCTGTTTGAAATATTACTACAAGACCTTGTTTGGAAAAATAAGTGGAGTTTTAAACTTTAAAGAGTTAACTTTCAATTTAAATTCTTCCCAAATTAAGGGATGAAATGCAACATCGAAAAGATTAAAACAGGCTTAATAAATTACACTTTCTTATTGATGGCTCATTAATTTATGATGAATTGTATTTATGATGAATTGTATAAACTCTTGGTTGGTTACGATATATTTCATTATGCCATTCCAATAACCTAGTCAATTTGTCTAAAAAGGAAATTAGTAATTAATAATAATCAATTATTATAAATGTTAGAGCATTTTCGTCCAAATATTTTAATTATATTTTCCATGTGTATTTTTTTTTAAAAATCTAATATACGGTAATACACAAGAAACAATGCCAGTTTTATAGTTTGTATCAACTGATGTGAACTTACAGTAGATACCCCTTGGGCAATTCTTTTTCAAGGAGCAATTAACAAGAAAAAAAATCAACTTTTTTTTTTTTAACTTGTACCTATGTTAATTACAGTACATAAAGCAATCAATAATTAACATTGTAAAAGTTAAAGAATAATCTAAACCAACAAGATAAAATCATATTGTAACACTGTTTATATAACATGATGTGTCGTTACATAATTTGTTGCTAAATATAGTGTTTTTTTATTTTAAAAGTATGAAAAAGAATACAAGATTACCTAATTTGCAAGCAATGATGATTCCATTTTTTGGTACGGACTTCTTGATAACTACTAGATTTTTTTATCGATCCAAAGAAACAAAAGAAAAAGAAGACTACATTTTCCCCGGATCTAGCGTTTGCACAATTGCACATGATATTTGATACCTAGATGGGACACAAAGTTAAATTAATTAATGTACATATCTTAAGAAAACAAAAATGTAATTAAACCTTTCTTAATCGCCTTTCAATGTTAGTTTTTATTGGTATTAGCATCTCATGTATTTTTAATAATTTGTACGGTGTACATTACCATTGTTTGTATATAAAATTAACTAATTAATTAATTATGTTATCAAAGTTTTAGATACGCTAATAACTTTACTTAAATACTTGATATGTCCCACAAAGATAGACCTATCTTTAATTTCATCAAGGTTAAAAAAAACTAAACTGATATCGTTAAAAGAGTAAAAGTAAAGTATTTTTCTTAGATCAACTCCAACCACCCGACAAAATTGGGTGATTCCCTATATTTGAGGGATGATTTTGCTCCAATGGTTCCCCTATACCTTCCTCAAATTTAATGGATGCGAATAGTGTCCCTCCAAATATTGAGGGACAATTCACATCTATCAAATTTGTGGGAGGTATTATAATTACGAAAATATCATATATTATTTATAAAAATGTCACTCTTTATTTACGGTTATGCTATTTGTGAATTAATTTCAATTTTTAACACTTAATTGTTTCACTTATGAGTTTCAAAATTTTTATATTTTTATTAATACTATTAATTTATCGTTATTAATATATCATTGCTAATGTTAATTGATTCATTCATATATTTTATTTGGTTCTTTTCAAGATATAAATTATTTAACCTTAATCAGTTATAATTATTATACTAAAAGTATGATTTAAATTAAATAAAAATATTATTCCTATAATTATTGAATTAAAAAATTTAAAAATGAAAAAGAAAATAGATTCCTCTAAATATAGGGGATACTATTAGAGTGCACTAATTATTTCCCTATATTTGGGAAAGGGTTTCCTATATAGGAGAAATCCATTAGAGATGTCATACTCTTTGGTTCACTAATTATTTCATTTTAATTGTTTTATTATATGCAACCTTTTACGTCTTGGGACTCAATTTGAAATTTCATAGACATATATGGCATCCATATTCGTGGGCCATTGCACTTGAAATGTACCAACTCCAACTAGGCACATGGTCAGGAATTTTTTTTTTTTAAATGATTTTAAGTTGTAAGTCCCTAAATAATGATAGCTAAATAATAATGATCATATTTTCCTATGACCACTTGTTAGAAGCAATGTCACTAGTTAAGTGACTGTTTAATTCTCATTATTCACATTAATTTATAATAATAAGAAATTATAATTATTTAAAATAAGTGGTGTATATTTAATGAAAGTTTGAAATTTATAGCTTTAGTTTTAAATGAACAGTTATCAAAATGTATTTTGAAAAGGAGAATCAAACACTCTGCACAATGCTGATTTATTTTCATCATTGACATCAATAAACAAACGTCAAGCCCCCGTTATTTTCCTATATAGCATTAAGTTGTTTCTTTTACTTCAATGGTGGAAGCTCTTATTATTTCAAATTAGTTATCATGCTAACAAGGGACGAGACGTGCCAATCGAATAAATTCTATAATTGTTCCTAAGGCGTGATGATGTTGTTTGGTTTCTTCAATTTATCTAAAGTTATATTATCCATAAAATATCTTTTGGATTTATAAGAATTTGTTTACACGCCTGAGATAATTTAGTTCTATGTCACAAGAATTGTTTTTCGTGTCTAATCTAAATAGAAAGACAAGCATACATTATATAATACCATTTCATTTATCATCTAGCCGAATAAAAGATTAAGAAGCTTTTACATGGAAAATGAGGCTCCCAATCTATACAGAAGTTTTCCTTATACTTTTGAGCAATTCTAGAGGGACATGAAAATGAGACATTATTATGTGACATTCTCATGTGGCACACATTTATTGGGTGATGCTTACATGGCTACTTTTTCATCATCCAATACAAGTGTGTCACATAAGAATGTCACCTAATAATGACCCATTTTCACGTCCCCTTAGAATTTTCCTATACTTTTACAGTGCAAGCCAAGTTTTCCCTTATTTATATAAGTCTCCATACATATACTTATCTTCTACTATCACTTCTTTAAAAGACTATTCTATTAAGTGAAGAACATAGGTTTATCCTTCATAATCTTATCATAGTATAAAAGAGTAAGAGTGAAGGCACAAAACACGTTGAATTCATAGGTTGTTCTTAAGTACATTATCAACAATGGCTCGTCTTTGTAATATGTCCATATGTCAGTCTCTACTAAATGCATTATCTTTCTTGCATCCCAGGACAATCTCCATTCCTTGGCTTGCCTTTCATAAATTTTTCGATTTATCATCTACAAAAGAATAAGTAAATACAAATTGAGTACTATGTACCCTGTGAGTAATACAATATTTTGATTTGCTATAAGATTGCAAAAATCATTTTATATGTTTAAGAAAATATAATGATGCACAAACGTCTTTCAAATGTATAAGAGGGTCCAAGCAATAGAATTACCTATTACCCATAGACGCAATGATATCATCAAATGCTAAGTTTATTATAGCAATACAATATCAAGTGGATCTATACTAAAACCCCGATTGACTTTTATCGAAGTTTCAAGTAAAGAGCATTATCAATTCATTCAAATACCATATTAATTGTCCCTATCTCGGAGTCATCGAATAGGTCATAGTATGGAAAAAATTCAAAATAAACTAATATAAAATGGGTAGAGGAATGCTAGTGACTCAAATGCAAGAAAACACTTTAGTTCTCATCATAGCAATGCATTAAATACAAGTTTTTCTTTAGAAACTTATGTATGTCAAGAAAATCAAAACATTGGTTACTCACTTTTAACCTTGGTTCTTTAGAGATCCTTATACATTTTGAGTGAAACAATAACTCCAAATCTTTGGTATTTTCACGTAAAGTAACCTTTAGAGTGGAGATTCTATATGTATATAGAAGACGCTTTGTTTGAGAGGTCAAGAGAGTGTTTTTGAAGGTGTTTTAAGACTAGCCTTATTTGTGGACGAATTTCCTTATTTATTTAATAAAAAAATTAGATTCCATCTATGAAAAAGCCTCAATTTGTCCTTAGATAATTTCATAATTAACCAATAAAAATAAGTCCAATTAGAAGCTTTGGAGAATTCTTGCCAATAAGAATGCCACAACTAACTAACCAATTACAAAATTTATTAACTGATTATTTATTCAAAAAATGACTCAATTATTATCCCAAAAATGCCTTTATGGAATTCTTGAAATTTCACAGAGTGTTACAAAGAAAGTTCGATGTATACTTAAAAAAATGATATATTGGTATAATAATAATTAAAAAAGAAGAGCAAAAAAAGAAAGTGCCAATCGGCAATCTTTGCACCTAGTGTCTATCCTCTTTGTGTTTTTTCGTCCCAAATGTTTCATAATTGGCGAATGTTTCAAAATAACGAAAATTGGGCTGACGATAATGAAAAATTAATGATCTATATATGGCTTATCTCGTAGGAATTTTATCACACATATAGGTAGGCTGATTATTATGTCTGTCTATATACGTGGTATCTATCCAGACAATATCTAATCTAATTTTATTCTTGAAATCCAACTTAGATGAGTGTCACATATATAGATAGCATAATAACCAGTCTACCTGTATGTATAGTAAACTTTTTGGGCTAATCTATGATATACGCAAGGAAATCATATCAAACAAGGAGCATTTTGAGTTTTTCATATAGGTTGGGGGGGTTTGTAGCTTTTGGTGTAGAAGAAGATAATTAATCTCTTTTCTAATATTTTTTTTTTTATTGAAGTTAATTGATCGAGGCATCTTTTTTGAGTAACTGTCAAGTTAAAATCAAATACCGAAAAGGATATAGATGGTGCAAGGGGAAAGACTATTTAAGTGTGAAATTATTAGTTATGAAACATTAAGAATGAAAAATGCAAGGAAGATAAATAATAGGTGTGAATAGCATCAATTAGGCAAAAAAAGAATTAATATTTGACTATGATATCATCCCAAATTTTTATGCAATTGGCTCAAGCACCAAACGTGTTACCAAAAAAATAAAAAATAAAAAAATAAAGCACCAAACGTGAAGTTGGACCCTTAACTCTTAAGAAACAAGTGAAGAGCACAGCCAAAGGGAGTTATAATGGATTTTTCATTGGCCACAATTGGTATCTGCCCGTTTTCAATCAATAATGAAATAAATTCTTAGTTGGTGGCTGAATTATTTGATCGTTTTAGCTTTAAATCCTGTCATTTCAAGTCTCTGAGTTGAAAAAAGAGACAAAAATAAATTATATTCCTCATTTATCATTGCGTAAAGTTATCAATCTTAACGTAAAATAAAACAACATCAAATCAGTTTAAAAACATAATAAAAAGAGTAATGCTATTTATTATTACTATTATTATTGCTCTAATAGTTCCATAGCTTATATACTATAATTCACCTTTAATCTACCCTTATTTTTTTCATCGGTTCAACTTCTCTTGTTTGTGTCAAAATTGTTTCTAATACCCACAAAAACACAATTTTATTCCCATTGTCGCACGCCTTTACTCCTCGTCCTAGTCGTTTTACCAAAGAAAGACAAACAAGTGAAAGATAAAATAAAATAAAAATAAAAACACACACCCCCGACGACCACAACCCAACCTTCCACCAAAGAAATAAATAAATAAATAAAAATATAAAAGGAGAAAGAAAGAAAGTAATGGACCAAATTGAAAATAATAAACAATATAAGTACTTCCCAAATAAACCAAAACACACATATCGTGCCCTAATTTTTCTTCCTTTGTAACCATTTCCCCACTCACATTTTCATCTCTCTCTCTCTCTTCTCTCTCTCTCTCAACCCACTCATAGTCACCGTGTATCAATCTAAGCTCCCTATCTTCCTCCGCCGCCGCTTCCAACCACCGCTTTCACCTCGAAAATGAAGAAGTGATCAGCAATCTTTTGTCTATTGTCGAAAGCTGAGATTTTTATGTGTAGAAATCTGGAATCTCTCCCTTCTTATGGTTTTTCTTTCAGATCCGTAGTTTCGGACAGAATCAACGTATAATTCTACAACTATAGGTGTGTGTATACGGGTATACATATAGAAGGTGTGGAAATGGGCTCGACGCGGTTAGATCTGGGCGCAGAACCGTACGATCACTTTGACAGGCTGCCGGATTCTTTGGTTCTCCTGATCTTCAACAGAATAGGGGATGTCAAGGCCTTGGGCCGATGTGGCGTTGTTTCTAGGAGATTCCACTGTCTTGTTCCTCAGGTCGATAATGTCATCGTTCGCGTTGATTGCGTCATTTCGGATGACGATTCTGCCTCGTCCGCCGCTACGTCATCTGGGGCTGGTGCGTCAGATAAGTCCCGCAACCCTGTTTCCTCCCTATTTCGATTCGTCTTCTCTGGGCTGGCCAAGCCGCTTCAGTCACTCACCCAGCTTATTACTTCATCACCCCGCCGCAATTCGGTTTCTTCCAATTCGGATGGCTTGAACTTTGATTCCGATCAGAACAGCGTGACCCACCATTCCCCTACTCAAGTCTTGAAGAATTTTAACGAAATTAAGCTTCTTAGAATCGAACTGCCGAGCGGGGAGCTTGGGATTGATGAAGGTATTTTGCTCAAGTGGAAGGCGGATTTTGGATCCACACTGGACAATTGTGTTATTCTCGGAGCCTCCAGTGCCAGTCAGTTGTCCAAAAATGATTTTTTGGGTGCTTGTAATAGTAACAATGATAATAACGGGAACAATGTTGGAGTTGGACCAGAGGTCGATAATGGGATCATACCCGAATCATTCTACACGAATGGTGGCTTGAAATTACGGGTAATATGGACAATAAGCTCACTGATTGCAGCTTCTGCTAGGCATTATCTGCTTCAGCCTATCATAGCAGAGCACAAGACGCTGAAGAGCTTGATTTTGACAGATGCTGATGGGCAGGGAGTGTTGTCTATGAATGAAGAACAGTTGGAGGAGCTGAGAGTGAAGCCTTTATCAGCCTCCTCAGCTTCCAAGAGGACTCTGGTTCCTGCCTTGAATATGCGGTTATGGTATGCGCCACATTTGGAATTGCCCAATGGGATGGTATTGAAAGGAGCGACTTTAGTGGCAATCAGGCCTAGTGAGCAGCCAAAGAAGGAGGTGGCCGGCTCAGAAGGGA
>CAVNYN010221538.1:0-10161 GCA_963692815.1 Nyctanthes arbor-tristis
GAGAGAGAGAGAGAGAGAGAGCGAGAGAAGAAATAGAAAAGAAAAAACAGGAAAAGTAAGCAACTAGAAAGTCACAAGACGGTGGGATGAGGTTTCTTCACTTAACTGTACTGATCTTCTTTACTGAAGAAATATTATACTGAAATGGAGGTCACACTGCAGATAAACACCTATTCTTTCCCTTCTTGAGGTAATATTGCTTAAATTCTTGCAGTTTTTAAGCTGAAAATTATAGCAACAGATTTATTTGTAGAAATAATTTTCGATATATCAATTATTGATTTAACTTTCTTTATATATATATATATATATATAAGTCAAGAGTGCTATTGCATCATCGCTTGTTTGATCAAATATTAGGTTTGCATTCTTGTTTTAAACATAATTCAAATCAGTGGCGAAATCAATAATGCAAACCTCCATTCAGGGAAATACAAACAAATAAAATGTAGAAAAAACCCCCACATGGGGTAGTTGATCCTAGGACCCAGAGCCTAGGGGAATTGAACCTAGGACCCAGAGCCTCCTAACCAAATGGCCTAGGCCTCACTGGCAATAATTCAACTTTTTATGCTTAAAAAAGTGGGAAGTTACATTTCAATTTTGGATATTGTTGCCTGCTAAATTCTCAGGGTCCTCTTAAACTTTTGAAAGTTAACCATCAGTTCTTCAATATTCAATAGCAGCTTCACCAACCTTTCTAAATGAATTCTGTTTCTAATTTAGTTTCAATCAGAATCCATCTTATAGAGGTAGGAAAATAAGTACTACCTCCAACTAAATTAGGCTCATTTTTGTTTCCATACAGGTTAAAAAATTTTAATCAGTGTATGTAAGTGAAAAAGCAATAATTTTTTTCCCCTTTTCAAAAGGAGTAATGCTATTTATCTAGACTGGAGACCGGTCTCCAGACAACATTACATTGGGGGATGGGCGGAGATCCATAAATTCATGGGAGCATTAATTTATTCAAGAGTCAATAAACAAATAACAAGTAGATAGGAGACAGATAAATAGTATTGTTCTTTCCAAAGATACCATATTTACATCAACCATTTATTTGGGTTTATCTAACAGTAACATTAAACAAGGGTACATAGCAAAAGGAAAAAAAAAAAATTAACTGCACCCTTAATGAAGTAGATGAGCTATAACTTGGAACAAAAATACTTCTGTGTTCCTTTCATTAACCAAATATGGCTTTAGTGGCTGTTTGATTCTCATTATTGACATTGGATTATAATGAGAAATTATAATGAGATAAAATAAGTGGTGTAGATTTAATGAAAGTTTGAAATTTGTGGTTATAAATAAGCAGTTGTCAAATCAGTAGCAGGTGAAATTATAATGTGGATTGATAATGAGAATCAAACACCCTCTTAGTTTCTAAATTTTAAGGTAAAATGAAAAATAAACAAAAACCAAACCTCCGCCCATCGAGACTCGCTCCAATAATCAAAAAAAGAGCAAATAAAATTTATTGTTAAAAGACAGAAGACCGTTTTTAGAGACTATCCCGGTTTAGTCTCGTCTCCTGATCAAACTAGAATTAACTAATACTATTTCCGAGTATATCTCATTTGACCAGAATAAAAAGTTCAGAGAACAATTGACGAAAAGGTGAAAACAAATTTGAATTTTATGACATTGGATACCATGTTTGTCAGAATTTTATAAGATAAGCTAAAACGGGGAAAAACGAGAAAAAAATGGAAAGGAAAGAAAGACAAACAAAAAAGGGAAAAAACAGAGAGAAGACATTATTGCAGCATTTCAAAAAGAAACATTTATAACCTATTGTTTGTAAAATATAGGACGCTGAAGCAACAGCATTACCTTCTAAGTTGGAAATCAATGAAATTGTGTTATAACCAATTTCGCAAGGGATTATAGTAGTCTCATCTGTTCAGCAAAACCTTAGATGAGCAATTGTTATTACCTTAGAAGCGCCTTGATTTCTGTTGTGGAGGGTATCCGGTCATCCCCAAGATCGGAAGTCTTTCCTTCTCATCTATTCAAAGTAAATAGAATATGAATCTCCACGGGGGGAGGTATTAAAAAATAATAAAAATAAAGATAAAAAAATTATGCAGTCTTATCAACTGCATGGTCAAACCTGCTGCTGTTGATGAGCCTGTGGAGCCACACCTCGCATTGGAATGCTACCGGGATTCATTCCACCACCCATTCCTGCTTGTGAAAGGTTGTAAGCTGGAATACCTGGAGGTTGCATCCGCTGCATTCCAACCATAGGCATTGGCCGAGGCATGGATCTTGTTTGCATTACATGGTGACCTTGCATTCCCCCAGATACAGCATTCCCGGATGACACCTGACAATAAGATTGCGTGCGGATAAGAAATGTGCATTGCCTACAGTAGCCAGTAAATTATC
The DNA here is from genome assembly GCA_963692815.1 of Nyctanthes arbor-tristis. Classification (NCBI taxonomy): domain Eukaryota; kingdom Viridiplantae; phylum Streptophyta; class Magnoliopsida; order Lamiales; family Oleaceae; genus Nyctanthes; species Nyctanthes arbor-tristis. Next base: position 2,395 of record CAVNYN010221538.1, read on the forward strand.
ATACAAGTTGGATCATAAATTATCATACAAGTTGGATCATAAATGTGGTTAGACCGCCTTACACTATACCATTTGTGGCTACTGCTAACAATATATAAATGATGCTCAAGAATTACTGTAATTAAGTGATCGGTACCAGTAATGCCATGTGTTCAAGACTAATTTTTCTTTATACCAAAATCATACAAAAGTGGTTCAAGTTCAAGCTCAGCGTGTTCCTCATTGTATAAGTGCTACCCTTCAGAATTTCTATCATCATTGCATTCAACTGTTATTTCTAATTCTGAGTATCTACAAATATGCAGTGTTGAAAATCTAGCTTGTCACTGAATTAAAGTCCATCTAGATCTCATTTCTGCAGACCTATGATTTATGAAACTAGACCCCAATAATTTAACAATTAAACATGTTGCACAGGCACGAAACCAGAACGTGGACTTGCTAATACGCGATATCTCGGGAAAGCACGACAAACACATGCTGGACACGCATATTTAAGTTCTTCAAGATTTCAAATTCATATGTCATACCTCTGATTCTATACGATTCCATACATTGTAATATGGGGTATCACATGTCATATCAAACACTAATAATTTGCGCAAGGAATGTCCCAAAAGTATCCCTCGTGTGTAAAAAAACTCAAAAGAAAATATAGAAGTAAGACAAGAAACGTTGCTCATCAAACCCATACTTAGACGTGCCCAGAGAGTGTAGGCACCCAATGCAACACGATATGTGCTGGAACCGGATGCATTGTCCTAGTAGGAGTGTCCATGGATCTTAAATAATTAAAAACCTAGCAGGATCTTAACAAAATCAAATAAAACTTTTTAACTAAACTTTCCTCCAAGAATTAATTGAATGCTGACCCAAAGTGTAGAAGATGTCACACACACTTGATGAAATCTTCAAGTAATGTCATGGAAGAGGTTAAAAAGCTTACCCTCATAACTTTCTATCCTTATTTATCCATTCATTATTTATTTAATCTTCTGTCCATGACATCAAATTTAGGATAGAAATTTACCCTCGTAACTTTCTACGCAATTTACAATTCATTTTAGAGAGAGTGTTTCTCTTTCACAGTGCAACATTTATAATTTAAAAGCAAGTGCAGATAAATCTATTCCAAAGAAAAGGTCTCCCCTCTGTTTAAAGAGAGATGCCTTTCAGGTTATGCAAACTACCCTCTACAAAGACAGATCAGGAAGCACTTGTAAGGGGCCCTATTACCATATTTTGCCCATAAGTGGCCCTTTTCTAGCCTGCAGTAGACTGGCTCAAGAATTTTGCAATTGAAGGCGACCAAAATTCGAAAGTTTATAGTGATGAGAATTTATAGGGACAATATGGAGTTAGCATAGCACATCAAAGTCACAGAAACAGGAATGAGACTGTAGGTGCGTGAGACATGTGGCTCTAATAAGAATTATAGATATTAAACGTTGCACCTTTTAGAATTTATTACAAGAAAAAGCATGCATGTTTGAGGTCTGATAAATATCTTTATTCCTAACATTTAGAATTTAACGTGCGTGTGTGTATATGCTGAGTTATATAAGCATTCGTGCTTCATTAAGTTTTACAAGAACTAGAAATGAAAGTGAACACCATAGCTTTAGCTTTTTAAGCAATGTGTTGTAATTTACCCTTGCTTATGATGATTTTCTGATTTTCATTTAATACATTAAACAATGAAGAAATCGTTCTGTTTGTATTAGTCCATTCAAGAACCAAATATGTAAGTAAAATATAAGTAACTAGCATGCAAAAGAGCATATCTATCAGCAATGAATCTCATTTATGTATAACATAAAAAAAAAAACCAAAAACAATAATAATACGGAAGAAAGAAAAACAAGCATGATGATGATGATTACTCCTCCTCCTGTTGTTATGATCAATACACTTATTCTTTAGCAACTAATAAGACAAACGGGGAAAAAAATGATTTGAAGGGTCCATACTTGTTACATTCTCTTGCTTTTTCAAGGGGAAAAGAAAAGATTGCTTTTCTATTTCTCATTTATATTGGGTTTTCAATCCAACATATATCTGTTTTCATTACTTACTATAACTCTGCGGACAAAAAAGTACCATCCAAGCACATCCAAATAAACACAAATAGTAAATGAAATTACCAGTACAAAGGTCTAAAAATTACTTAGCCCTAAAAGAAGTTTCCAGTTTAACTTCCAGCTCATGCAAAGCACGTGGGCAGCAGAAGACACAGTTAACTTCCTCCTAGAAGAGGTTTGGTAAATCAAAATAAACATAGCGTCCATCTTCATCTAGATGTTTATAGCCTACTGGGCATCTATTAAAGCACTGTGAGTGTTAGGAACCTTAAATAAGGATAATTGAGTCTAATTTTACTAGCATAATAGATAACCCAAGACTAATATTTGTATTCAAAAAATAACTGCAAACCTTAAGTGTCTTAGTATGCCAATATTATGAGCAGACTAGAGTATCTCACTTTTCAGCATAATAAAGAATTGATCACAAAGTCTTAATAACTTCATCAGATAAAAGAAGAAACAATAATCAGCCTAAGCATATCATAAAAGTCCATATTTGTCCAGGTGTCATAAAGATTTATTAAACTTATCCATCAGAAATCAAGTTCCCAAATTCTATAACTTCCATCATTAATCCAGTACACATCAGCAACCTCCTGCTTCAGAAACACATTTTGGCACTAAATGTGTCCAACGCCTCAGTTATGGCTCTTTGTAAGAATGGTTCAAACATAACTCACCTCGATATAACCTGGCATATGGATCATTGAATTGCCAAATGAGAATCAGCGATGACATCTAGAAGTAGACTTCTTATTCTACATATCTTTTAAATTGTAAAATCAAGGGTTTTTTTCCTTCTCTCATAGACTTTTATCCTTAAAAACATGTAATGCATATTAAGCAATAAAATAGCTAGTACTGCAGCAGCAGGCTCACAGCTATGAAGCACGCATACAGATGTATCTCAACTAAGATACCTAATTTTCGAGAAAATTAGGACATGGAGGTCGTCAAATAAAATTAAGTTCAATGATATTTTTTCATTTAAAATTTTACAGTGCAAATCATAGAGAAACTACGAGGAAGAAAAAAATTATTAAGCTTGTGAAAGAAAGAAATTATAACAAAAAGGAAACCCTTTTAATCAAAAACATAGAAATTCTTTTGAAAGAAATGAATGTAGGTAAATGGCGAATTTGCTTAATAAAAATGGGGGCTTTCTTTGGAGAGAATCAAAATTCAATTTAAATATGTCTGAAACTTTGCATCACTTGAGTTCTTTTGAGCAAAAAGAATAGCAGGGGTAAAAAGCTAAGGGGAAAAACACAAAGGGAAAAAGGAAAAGATCCATTGCAAAAACGTTTAAGTAGAGATGGCAATAACCTGCCCAACCCAACTCAACCTGCTTGGGTTGGGTTGGGTTGGGTTGGGTTTTAAAATAAAGCTTTTTAACCAGGTTGGTTTGGGTCCATGTTGCACATGCTAACCCAATTATACCCAAACCAATCTGCTAGTATTTTACTAAGAAGTAGAAAAATTTTAATAACAAAAAATTATCAACTAAAATGACTTAAAAATAATTTTAGTAAAAACTCAAATTGTAAGGTCTTATAAAAAGTTAAATTGAACTATAGCCGAAACTAAGACGATTTAAATGCCAAAAAGATCTTAATAATAATAAATAAATAAATAAAACTGAAATTGGGCCGAAGCCCAAATCGACCAAACCCAAACTCAAACTTAGTTGGGTTGGGTTTCATTCTTTAAATGGTTTGGACTGGATTTAATATTAGGATTGCTCCCCCTCCACCATCCTAGATTACTAGATCGAAGTTGAATAAGGGGAAATTTTTCACCCAACACTAGGAATGCTCTTACAGTTTTGTTTTCCCATCCAAGGATTTGTCCAAATCAAACAGCTGCAATCTCTTGAAATTAATCTACAACTATTCAGTATTTTCTCTGAGCAGTCTCTTTAAAAATTCTGAGATTGAAAATCACCTTACCATCTCAGAACCATGTCACAGGAAGAATTAAGAAAAATATATATTTTTAAAGAGAGGGGGGGGGGTTAAGAGGACACGCCACCTAGAGTGTCAGATTCATGGACAGGACATTTTCGGCTGGTCCAGTGCCAAACACGTATCCGACACCAGAACGCCAGCTGGTGCCGGAGCCCGTGCTTCCTACAAGAAAATGTATGCATTTCTTTTCCATAAAATTTGGAAACATCTTTCTGGAGCACTAAACTGCCAGAGACACTTAAATTTCAGAAGCAATTTGCACTTAACAACATTAGCATTTACGCAGTTTTAAGTCTAATCAGTCATGACTGAACAAAAATAGACATACCGGTTGAGATGGTTGTAGACTAATTGTTCCTTCTATATCAGTGCTTGTGTCCACCGGTCGAGTTGGGTAGTTCACAACTTTCTCCCCCGGTTGCGGGGGCACCAGTGCACTGAGACAATGAACTAATTACTCACTAAACTAAAGTGAATGTGAACCATTGTAATTGAAGCAATAACAAAGTTACTGTACACTTTGTCAGAAATACAATTTCTACACAATGAGCTCAAGGCAAGAAGTACAAATACATACTTGAATCCTGGCAAAGGTTCCATCCGAAAATACCTGTAAATTTAGGGCCGGGAATTTATAATAATTTAATAAGTTGCAAGGCCAACAAAATGACTGATAATCATACACTGAAGTCCATTATGGTCATTGCTAAAATACATTTCATGACAGTTAATTAATTTTTTTTTAAAAAAAGGGAAAAAAGAAAGCAAAGCAGGAGTCAAATTAAGTAAGGAATATGACATTTTTGACAGGAACAGGCAACATAGAATCAAACTTGACAGGAGATAACCGTAAGAGATGATTGTATTACAGCAGAATAAAAAAAGAAGCAGGTTGTGACCAATAAAATTGAATTGTATCCAAATGCAAAGAAGCTTTACTAAAAATCCACGGTAAGTCTTTTTACCATGTTTTAAATAAAGAACTGCATAAAAAATCTCACTTAAGTTAGTAATATGAATATACGAAGTCATTGTATCAATGAAAATAGAAAGAAGCACCATGCAGTGACTTTTTATTGAAAATGAGAAGAAAGGAAAAGAAACAAAACAAAACTATAAATATTCTATACTACCTTAAATGCAAGCAGCTTTTAAAGAGTTAGGCTCGGAGCACAGATTAAACTGCAATCCTGAATAGCCAGTCAAACTCAAGACTGACTGGCATAGACAAATTGAGTTGAAATCAACAAGTCCGGAGATTTTTGTTCTGGGAAAATAATATCACATAGATTACACAAACCCAAATATCATAAATGACCCTTCGTCCATATTAAAAATGAATAGTCTACTAAACCTCAAATTTTTGTTCAAGAAAGTTGGAATTCTCCTATCACATGTACTAGTTAATTTTAACATGTCAGGATTTCTAAAGTCTCAATGTAAGACCAGGATTATCAACTGAAAATTTATTGGCGACATTTTTCAACTTTTAGGACACTAGTAATAAGCATGTACATTGCAACTGTTATGTAAATGATGAACGACATGTACAATTTATCTAAAATAATAATAATACTTTCTGAATGAACTTACAATGCAATGAACAATATTTGGACCAATGGCAAGTGACCCACACCATGGTAAAATGACAGATTCAGCATTAGAATGAATTGGAATTGTGACAAGTGCACAAGAAAATAATAGATCAAGGGTCACAGTCCATTTTTTTCTCCTCCTCATGTAACTTCTAGAATTAAAATGAAAAATCATTACTTATATTAAAATAGTTTTTGTAATGGAAATTAAATTCGTAAACTATGCGCAGCACAAGACGAAAAATGGGAAATTTACAAAACACATCCTTTCCTATGCTTTTGGTGTATCTCCTATTTGTATACCTTGTTCTCAAAAATTACATGTTACATTCTGCATTTTATTTAATAGTAAGTTAGTAACAAAAAAACATTTGTTGAGAAAATTGAAAAATGTAAAAAATTACCTTTAGAGACTAAACTAACCTACCCTCCAAATTTAAAGTACTATTATAGTTTATCGAAAATTAATAGTTTGTTTGATTCTCTTTATCAACTCTCTTTATCACTTACCATTGATTTGACCACTGCTCATTTATAACCACAAATTTCAAAATTCTATTAAATCTACACCACTCATTTCAACTCATTATAATTTCTCATTATAAATCAATGTCAATAATGAGAATCAAACAGCCACTAAATTCTCTCTCTCAATTTTATTCTTCTCAGTTTTTTGAAAAATATAATTACATATAACAAATGACGTACTATGACTAAACTAAGGGGCATGAGAACATACAAAGAGAAAATTAAGTTGCAAAATAGTACAAAATCTCTTGCACGATTTAACTTTTTGATCTTTTGCAAAACCTATTCACCAACCCCTAAACAAATGGTGAAAACGAATTCATATTTGCCCTCTTTCGCAAAGTAGAAATTGAATACGTTATTAAATAATTGGTAATTAAAGTGTCATAACATAATATTCAAAATGTGATTGTTACTTTCAGTAAGAGTATCTTCAGTATGTTCAATTTATATAATAACAATTTTATAGTTTTCTTAATATTTATAGGAAAAAGGAAAGGTGTTTTTTAAGAATAATGCTACATAGCATTTATAGTACTGAGCATCAGTCTACATAACAATATATGTGGCATTAAATATTAGGCCATTTAAAGGCATGAATGTGTGACCTACTTCATTTTACTTAATGGCACAGCGATTTGTGTGTGACCACCAATCGTGCTATAGGGTATAACTCTTTTTTTAAATCATTAAATGAAGCGGTAAACAAAGTATAGATTTTGAATTTTAAGATATGCCAATTGTAAATAACCCTAAATAGAGGGTGTCTTCCGCAAATTTCCTAAGAAAATTGGATTTCCAATATTAAAAGTTGCAAAAAAAAAATAATAATAATAATGTTAACGTAAATAAAGGGTATTGAATTTATGAGCTAAGCTTCAGACTTCTTTGCTAATCGCACTGCAAGATGAATCACTAAATGAAGAGGAGAGTTGGATACCAAGGGTTTTTACTGATATAATGTTTTGTGCCTATAGTTTATTAACTAAAAGAAATACTGTGATTATAGGCAGATAAGAGGTCAATTGTTTGCCTGGGGACTTGTTTGTTATGATGACAATAATTATTGTCCTCTGGCAATCACCAGATGCAAGGAAAGGGTAGAAAATTTTGAAAACTCGATATAGAGGACTGTCTAGGGAGTCATCAAATCTGGGCTAAATAACGGGTAAATGGACATGTTAGGACATCTTAAATTATCTAAAAGTAGACATCCTAAATAGAGTACTCTATTAATTCATAGAGCATCAGTCAAAAGCTTGGAGAGAAGAAAGTTGACTTCTTTTCTAAAATAACTTGATAGAATAAAATATGTTTATGCCATGTTAGTTTCCTAAACTCAAAATATAAAATTATTGGGAATTATTATTGGAGAAGTTTGTAATATTTGTAGGTCCTACAAAACATTTGCATAAGAATGATATTACCAATTTCTATAATGAAATAGAAATGGAATATAGTAACAGAAATAGGAATATAACACGGGTTTCCTCTTTTTTTTTTTTTTTTTTTTTTTGGGGGGGGGGGGGGGTAACAGTTACCAAAGGTAAAATTAGGAGGTGCATGGTTTATTTTTTGAGAATTGATTTTTTG
>CAVNYN010221538.1:10181-75326 GCA_963692815.1 Nyctanthes arbor-tristis
CCCCCCCCCCCCCCCCCCCCCCCCCCCCCCCCCCCCCCCCCCCCCCCCCCCCCCCCCCCCCCCCCCCCCCCCCCCCCCCCCCCCCCCCCCCCCCCCCCCCCCAACAGTTACCAAAGGTAAAATTAGGAGGTGCATGGTTTATTTTTTGAGAATTGATTTTGTGGAATTTTTTCGGAGAATATGTGGTTCAAAAGGAAAAATTACAAATATGCATACAAATTCATTAAAATAGCGTGGAAAGACATGAGTTTGAGTGAGAATTGATATTGAAAAAATCTAAATAATATGGTCCTTAATAGGAAGGTGTTGATGAAATTTTTTTGAGTGGATTCTGAGCATTTCTCAAACCCCACTGCTCTAATACTAATAAAAAAGGGGCTTGTTGGCAAGTTCTAATTAAAAAAATAGCATATTAATTGTATAATTTCAAGCAATAAATATTTCCATCAACCTGGAGAAACTGTTACCTCAACTCATTCATCAAAGATGCACTCCTAGAGGTGAAAAGAAATTCCACGACAACATTACTTCAAGTCAAACTAATTAATGCAAATACCCCAAATCAAACCTAAGAACAAGTTTAGTAAAAGGAAAGCATCATAAAATTTCTCCAGCTCTACCTTAAGGGGAAAAATGAACTAGAAGCTAATCATAGGTAGTAAATAAGTTGCTATACTATGCTATACAGCAGAAACATTTGAAGCATCCATTATTGTTTAGTTCAAAGAAAATCCACAGATGCACAAAAAACTAAACCAACTGATAGTTGATATATACAAGAAGATCTCCTATAACCAGCTCATGATCATGCAGAAAGTGAATGTGAGACCACAGAAGTTTATGAGTATCTTCACAAAGAAAGGTGCGGGTAGCTGTACAAATAGTTAAGGAGACCAACAATTGAATATTTTGAGAACTTCAAGCAGAAATGCACATCACTTTCAGATACACAATGAATGTTTGTAACTTTGTGGGTGTAGAAGGGGGTGGGGTGGGGTGGGGTGAAATGAGAAGGAAAGTTTGATTACATACTCATGCTCCAGAGCCTGAGCAGCTGTTAATCTTTTTCGAGGGTCATATCTGCAAATAAAAGAAAAAAGTTGCGTGTCATTGATCTCAGAACAGTTCAATAATCTGTAATTATGCAGAAGCACAGGTGAATAGAAGAAAAGAAGCCAATCAGTATCATAACAGGTTATTCAGTGCAAGACTAGAAGTGGAAATTCACGATGCCGGCAGGTTACAATATGGCTACTTAGAATAGATAGCATATTAAGGTTAGAATTACTTCACTATATAGCATTAGAAATTCAATGAAGGTGGAAATAAAACACAGTAATGTTGTTGACTAATTGCTGTGCTGATGCTAGACATAGAATGAAATATACATAGGACACTTTCCAAGCTTATGAACTGCCAGATAAAGTCATTGTTCCTAGTAAACTATTGGTTGTATTCACGGAAGGTTATTTTGTCAATCCTGGATGTAAAAGTATTGATCGCGCATGTGACGGTGAATGACATAGTGGAGGACAAATGGAATTTTTTTTTTTTTTGGTTCGGGGGGGCAGCTCAGTGAAACAAAGTTGTTACATCAAAGAACCGAACCGACAATCTAATTTTCAACTCGCGAAACACAATGCAACAAATATATTTACAGTTCTAGAGCCAAATACTGGGTATATGTCATGAAATTTCAGAAGCCATCATTATCAAGTATTTTTCAGCAAAGAAAAAGAAAACAGAAGCATGAAAAAAATGAGAGAAACACATACTCGAGCATTTTGGAGAGGAGGTCATATGCTGGATTTTTGGGATTGAGATGGACAACATTGTACAGACCGGCACTTTCACTGTAATACAAAAGAAGAGGCGGCCAAAAGAATCCCAAGAACAGAAATACCATGAAACTCATTAGCTAAACGAAGTCCGAAAATTGATAGCCAATGAACTAGAGGTATCAAAAAATTAAAATCCTAAATGTAAGAACACATATAACTTACTATTTATGTCCTTGAATGTGTTGTAAATCAGATTGCCAGTGTGGAAGGTTCACAAGTGTAGGCCACTTCTCTTGTGTGGGATGACCTAGTGCCACCATCAGTTGTCAATATACGGCTCCAAAACAAATTCAGAAAGGCAGACAAACAAAGAACCTTCTCACCTAGGACCTTAAAAATTTTGTCAAGTTGGTCAAGCTGCATTCAAAAGTAACTCTTAGAGAAGTAACAGAAGCCAGGACCAATGCTAGCTAAAGAGAATCCTGTAAATTAATAGTAGTAACATTAAGGTACCTGAAAGGGGTTAGGGGTTCCTTTTACTTCTTGTCCTTGAAACAATGGTTTCAGAGTCAAGAGCTCAGCAAAAATGCAGCCAACAGCCCACATGTCTGTTTGATCAATTAAAAGATAATCTAAATTAGCAAATCAACTTAAAGTCTAATTTGCAACTTAATTAATCTTGATTTAACAATCAAAACATATTCAACATTGTCTTGGCTTGATACCAGATAGGCATATGAGTTTTTTTTTTTTTTTGGCAGCATAAGAACCAAATTGTCTGTACAGGAAGATGGTAACAAGGCTGCTACAAGAATAAGAGAAATAAGGAGAAAACAATGATACCAACAGCACTTGTATAGTGTTTTGCTCCAAGAAGTAACTCAGGTGCACGATACCAAATAGTTACCACAACCTGTAAAGCATGATAGAATCAGCAAGTTATGAATACAATGCTGAATTGAGTGGTGGGTGGGTGAGGGAGCGATGGGATGAGTAATGAACTCTATTTTTACAATAGCATCAATGCAAAGTAGCTGAAATAAATAAATAAACAAAGTAAGATCTTTGATTTTGGAAGGCTGGCACAGAATGTTCTTATCAAATTATTTCTGAGGGTATTACATCTTTTACAGCTAAGGATAAATTATAAGTAGAATAGAAAACAGAACATGATAAATGGAAAGACTAAGGTTGCATTCTCTGTGTTTTAGTTTTCTGTTTTCATTTAAAAAAACATTGAGTTTTCTATTGTGAGGTTGCTATTTTGACAAAATAAAAAACGTGCTGTTTGTCATTTTAGAAACTATTTTTACAAAATAGATAATACAAAACATGTTTGGTTTGATTTTTTTTGAAAAATGATAAATTATACAATAAAAATTGCATGAAGGTCTTAAACTTTTCAAATTGTTCAATGTGGTCACATCTTCAATCCCCCTCCCCCACCTCTCCTCCCTGGTAGTGGCAGAGAAGGGGTTTGGCGGCAGCGGTGGTTGATGCTGTAGTGAAACATGTGATGCATAAAAAATGTTTTTGCAGTAATTTGATAAAGTGCAACATATACAATGGCATCGTACTGTAATGTAGTTTCTTGCATTAATTAAAATCAACAGTGGTGGTAAAAATATATAAAACGTAATGTGCAACATATTTTCTATGCAAATTAATAGAATGACCTAGCCCATGTTAGCATACTCCTACAGGCTTGAAACATCCTTCTCATCAGCACAACCTATCACTACGATTTCTAAACCTTAGAACCACCATTGTCCATTGACGACCCAACCTCACCTAAATACAGACTCTGCTGCCATCAAATCTTGCCTCCACCACCAGCCACAGAAAATATTTCCCATTGCACTTACCTCCATCTGTCCAGGTTCTTTCAGCCTTAGACATTGCTTGATCTACTACTATAGGCCAACTGTTCTTCCAAGGCTACAAGCTCCTATTCTGCCACCAATTCATATGCATATCCTTAATGAATTCCTTAATGATCAGTACAATGTTTCTCAAGACAGTGGCTACCATCGATTCTAGTTCGACAGAAAGATCGATGAACAACTAGAGATCCACGAATAACATAAGTTCCGAGACCTTGATTCAACATGCTTAACTCATATTTGAACTTTAAGACACCATTCCCCAGTTCTCTCACTCAAAGAAAATTCATGGAGATCAGAAGTCTAATCTAGGCAAAAGACTAAAAGACACAATTTATTAGTTTTAAAATGTCAACTAGATTTTAACGTCTTATTACTTTTTATTTTTATCTATAATTTATTTGTTACAAGTTTTTATCACTTTTTAAAAATCATATTTAAGACATCATAATCTTTTAGTAGTTCCCTTGAATATGAAGACTATTGATGTGCTTGATTCTTCTTTTCAAATCCAAATTATAATTTTACCTTCCACAAATTTGACTACTACTCAACTACAACCACACATTTCAAAACTCCATTAAATCTCCATCACTCATTTTACCTTATTATAATTTCTTCATAATTATAACTCATAAAAGGAAGCAAACACCCACTATAAAGGGGGCCAAGGACTTTTAGCGTAACTAGACACTATACTTGAATTTGAAGTATTGTCTATTTCCTTATCAATTTTTTCCCCTCAAATTCTTTGCTCAGATCGCATCTGGTTCAACATCAAACTAGCCAGCATGAAAGTATAAAGCTTAAAATATCAAAGAAATAAGTATCAAGAAGGCCCCCTACAATCCCTTTGTAATCCCCCCAACACACCCCCAACCCCCACAAGGGGAGAAAAAAGGAAGAAAGTATCAACAAGGCGAAGGAAAAGAAACTTTTAAACAAACCAAAAGGGTATGGGGTGAATAGAGGTTATTAGTATATATCTCTTACCCCATTTTCAGATAGTGGCTTTAAAGGAGCTTGGTAAATTCTTGCAAGGCCAAAATCAGCAATTTTTACTAGTCCTTGTTCTTCTCCATCACCCATTACCTGGAATTTGTTAAAGCAAGATCTTTTATCATAGTTACAGCATCTAGCGTTTTATGCCAATATACTAATCAAGATAATGTAAAAAGAAAGGGAGGAAAAAGAATCTATGCAAAGTAGCTCTAGAATGTTATAATCATACCAAGATATTTGATGGCTTTAGATCACGATGAACAATCCAGTTACTGCATCATTAACAATTCAACAAGATTATTTCAAGTTTGAAAGAAAGCAATATTTTCACACAAATGATAAACACTTATATTCTCTAATGGAACCATTAGACCTGCAATATCTATCCTAAATCTATGTGCCAAACTCAAGAAGATGATCCATAGAAATCTAATATCCAGTTTGAAGTCCCAGTCGGAAAAGTACTATTAAGCCAGAATTTTAGTGGCGGAGAATGAGATCACCTCCATCGTGGTGAAGAGTGCATGCGTAAGTATATATGTAACCTTGTGCTTTCGAGATTCAATGCATCCACTTCATGGTAAAAATATTGGGCTCTTGAGATTCGATCATCCCACTTCATCCAATCACAGAAGATCTGGTTTACAAACCTAAATCTTACTGCTACCAATTACAACTCATTAGAGGAATCTTCATCCCATTTCTCCCATACTATATTATATTTATGAATCAATATTCACACTGTAAAATTATCCTCCAAAAACATTATCTGTACTTAATGTCTCTCTCCCAATGATCACCTCATTTTATTTCTCATCAACAATGTATTTAACACTGTGCTTTGAGTTTTTTCTGTTTATTTATTGTAAATTTACCCAAACGATTATAGAAAATAAACTGCCACCTTTAAGATAAGTCAAGTCAGGTTTCTATTTTTTGTTTCAAAATGGATTGCGCACAACCATTTTCATTAACAGACTTTTTAAGACCAGTACATACTCTCCACCACCCATTTCATTCCCCTCTAAAACAAGTATAGTGATATAAAATAGGCTGACCGAAATTTTTAAAATCCTAAATTCTCTCAAATTCTTCTAGCCTTTTAAGTTAATATTTTAATTGATTTCAATTTTAGTCGATTTTATCATGAGAGAAGCAAATGCATCATGGTTCTGAAAACAACACTGTTGATATGAAATAAGTGGTAGATCAGCTGTTAATGTTTCTACAAAAAGAATAATATAACTGGACAGGGGAAAGAAAACAGCATACAAAGCAGTTAAGGATCAAAAAATGCATCATAAAGCATTAACAGATAAATACAGTATTTTAACTTCATTGTGTTGTTCCACCAAAGAAATCCAAGGAGCCTTGCACTTGAAATAAGAAGTCTGCTCTAAATAAATTAACAGGGAGGTACTAGTTTCAAGAAATCTATCCTCATATTAGCCAAATACACCTGAGTTTGGCATGTTACACAAGGAGAAGTAAAAAATACTGATAGAAGGAAACCCAAAAAAACAAGGAGGGGAGACACACAGAAAGAGAACTCTACATTTTTTTTTTTTTTTGCCTTAAATAGATTGCAAAAAACCTTTAGAAAGTACCCTACGATGTCAGAATGTAAAACGATTACTAAAACGGCATAAGACATAAACAGTAATTCTTGATGTTGGCAGAAAGTCATCATTGTGTAGTCTTTCAACAGTCAAAGACATGCATTAGTTGTGGCGGGATTCAGGACCTTAGGAAATCAATTCAGTTCCAAATTAGATTTAACGCATGTTATGGTCCTTTGGAGATATGATAGTTTAATACAATAATTAAGCATGTGATTCTTGTAAGATGCATAACCTGTGGAGATAATTTAGACCATTAAGAAGCTGCCACAATAAGGACTTGACAGTGTACTGATTGATTTGCTGGTTCAACTTGTCCCTGTGATGTCTGATGATTTCCTGCCATCATTCAGAATGGTTCAAGCACTCAGTGATACAGTAATTAAACTAGAACACGTAATCCAAGGTGCATATATTTCTCTCCGTATCACTGTAGGTCAAATCCATGTAACGGGTCATAATTATTCAATTCTCACAAAAGTTTCAAAAAAAATGTGAACAGGCGAAACATTATTAGGTCAATGGTCATAAAGGCGGAAGACCTTTTTGCTATTTACATTATTTCATGATTTCATCTTTCACCTTAAGAAGAAATGTGCTAATTAACTGTGACACTAACAAACAAGGTACACAAATTCAAGAAATTCACTGGATTAGTAACATGTATGGAAGGTTAACAATGAGAAGATTGCTGTTGAGTAATTAAAGATCCTATTCAAAAACCAAACATCACCATTCAGAACTGATTGTGAAACAAGGCAGGGATTCTCATTATAAAAACAGATTTCTCCATTAACAATAGCATGTTTCAATTTTCACAAGTTGGTTGGAACCTGGGGAAGGTGAAAGGTAGGACAGACTTGAAGAGACTTTTATTGACTGTGTTAGCCACTTGAACATAATAATAGATATTAAGGAAATTAAAGGAACCAACAACAGCTGTAGCATACGAATGCTAGACCCAAAAGCAACAGAGCACATGCATTTTATATTATATTTGTATTAATTATTCATATTATGATGCAATCAAGCAAAAATTAGAAAAATGACATTTTGTCTCGTATCAAGTTGATATTTTGAGTAAGCATATGAATCTTATAAATCTACAATGTATTTTTGAGGACACTTGTTAGATACATCCCCATTGAATTAAGATTCCGTAAAACAAATGGATGATGCATAACATTGCTGGAAAGACCAAACCTTCTCAATTGTTTGTTTTCTTAACTGTTAGGGCATATATGGAATCGATTTTAAAATAATTCTCACATTTACCCATAATACTTTTTAACATCTTTCACAAAATCAATTCTCAAAATAAAAATATACACGCTTTTAGTTTATATTCACTTTACGTGCAAGCCACTGTGTGATTCTGAGGCTGTATTTAAAATCCACAAAAAAATACCAACAAGAATCGAGGTCTTGCTCCCTCATTTTGCTAGGAAGTTAGCAAACACCAATTCAAGATAACTTGCCTTTGTTTTGTTGCTTCCAAATCCACATCTAACAACAATCATCATTACCATGCATGCAACAATATGGATGCCAAAAATAATATTGCAGTTGTATGATTTTCTCAATAAGTTATTCTATAAATAATTAAGTAGAGATCGGACATGGTTTACTGTTTAGTGGCTGTTTGATTCTCATTATTTGATTTGAATTATAAAGAGAAATTATAATGAAGTGAAATGAGTGGTGTAGCCTTAATGGAAGTTTGAAATTTGAGGTTATAAATGAGTAGTTGTCAAATCAGTGGTGAGATTATAATGTGTTTTGATACATAGAATCAAACAAGCTCTTAGAAAGAAAACATATTGTCTTCAGAATATCCCTATCCAAATACGTTCAAGATCAATTTGGATACTCATTTCATTAGTTGCTCGCTCAAGTGAAGATTAAGGAAAGTATGGTAATTCAAAGGATTAGAAAACACATCAGATGTATAAGTGTCACACATGCCCCCAATACCAATGAGTGCAGATCTCTTCCCCCAAGTCGGTTGAGCAGATGGCTCATCCCTCAACTAACAAGTTACAAGTTCAACAGAGTTTTCTCATATTCAAAACGTCAAAGGATGATAGCCAGTGTTTTAAATGCGCAATGTACGCATGCATTGCACACAAGTGTGCAAATGCATCTGCAAGGCATGGCAATGCGCAGGCAAAGTGTGTCATGCCTATGCACACATTTTGAACAAAATTTGAAAAGTTATAACCCAATCAAAGATGTACTTGATGAGTTTCTCTTGAAATTATCATAAAAATATGTCAATTTCTTCTAAGAACTTGCACAACACACTTCAATCTCTAGTGGGAATTTCAAGCATCAAGGCAACAAATTCTCGTTAGAAATTTTGATTATAATAATTTTGTAGACCAAGTGTTAGAGATTCCGTGGGTTCCCTCAGATGTGAGGTCGAAATTGAGTAGCAAGTGAACTTAGAGATAGGCCCATGAAAAAACTATAAATTGGGCAAATTATAATGAGAATCGAACTACCAGTCTACCAGCACCCGGCAAATTCAATAAATCATAATCATTTTGTCAGTTTCAGGGGAAAAGTATTAAAGAGAAAGATCATACATTTATTTACATTCACCAAGGACCAGAAATGTATACTTACATAAAGATCATGTTCAGCATAGTCAAAAGCTAGATAAAGTGACATATCTGCATGATTGATGTGCACATTTGCAAGCTTTACTACATTCTCATGAGAGATCTCCCGAAGCAACTGCAGAAATAGACCATTATGATTAATATACCACCAAGTGAAAGACTCCCAGCCAGAAGTCTTTCAGGAAAATGAAAAGGAAAACTTGAGATTTACTAGCAATTCAATGTCTAAATTTTCCATTTATTATAAAGGACCAGAAAAGAAAAAATTTCAAACAGGATCGAAATATTTTCTGTGATGATGTATAAGCTTACTACTAAACCAAAGGCAAGAGGGATAAAATAAATATCACTTTCACTAAACTGAAATTCATGTCATGCCAAAATGTTTGCACAATGTCTTTATTCTGTTTAATTTATATAAAGAAATGCCAAAAGAAAAGATACAGAATAAAAATACTGTCCAGGGGAAGTCTCTAACTTCTACAGCCAAGAAACCAATAACCAGATTTTCAAATTCCCAGACTTTCTTCCAAGATATATTTTTTATCCTGAATCTACTTATTACCCACCTAATTTTACAGGAGTTAGAGACGTTTTTAAAAAATATAACAAACTTTCAATATACGAATACATGGTAGAACACACGAAATTCACAGAGAGAGACGGTATATATACGAGCTCAAAAAAAAGGAAAGAAAGAAAGAAAGAAAGGGGGGGAAAAAGGCAAAGAAAATTGTGAGTTTACCATGATTTCACGAATAGCAGTTGGGGAGACACCATCTCCGTCCTTGGACTGCTTGAACTTCTTGATAGCTATGGGTCTCGAGCGACTCGACTTAATCTTCGCTAAGAAAACCAACCCATAGGTACCCTCACCGATTTTCCCAATAACATCGTACTGTTCCAGCCACTCCGGCTTGTTACCACTGCTACTGTTGCTGTTGGAATGGGAATTCGGATTATTTGCCCTTCCATCCCCCATTCTCCAAATGGTGAACAAATCGAGTAAAGTTCTGTTTAACTGATGGTGACGTATATGTATGTATCGCTAGAATTGGAGCTTCGGTTGATGAAATCAAAAACTCCTAAATTTGGAATCGTTGCTCAATCAGCCAATCCAATGCTAAAACAGAAATATTTGTACTGTTTCGCATCGCTACATTTCTTCTCTCCGGTTTCGTTCTCACCTGTGGACAAAAGTTGAAGCTCGGCTAAGCCCTCGTCAAGTGTTTGGTCGAGTTCATGTTTGCCGCCTTATAAGCCACCCTAGCGTGGGCAAATAGTAGCTTTTGCACATAATTGCAAATCAATTCTATTTTTAAAATAAAATGTTTTGCAGCGGTGAATCTGGCTGTACGATTAATTTTAGAACTAGAGCTATAATCAATGCAAAAAGAAAAAAAGAAAAAAAAAAGAACTAGAATAGGGAAAGAAATAGGAAAAAAATTATGTAAGTCATTGGAATTATACTCCTCCAATATATAAGATAACTAACCACTTCAAAACGATGATGAACAAACAAATGGATTATAGGTCCTCATTTTTATTAATGGAATCGCCGCTATTAAAGTTATAACTAGAACTAGAATAAGAAAGAATGGGAAAAAATTTATGAGTGATTCGAATTTTCTTCCTTTAACCTAAGGTAGCTAACAACTTTAGAATGATGATGAACAAACCAATGAATTCTACATCCTTATTATTATGAAATATGAATGTGAACGTCACTATTAAATTAACCAAAGGATATCCAATATGGTGTAAGTGGCGAGAAGATGACTAAACGTGAATTGAATAAACATATCCAAAGATACATAACAAATGATGAGAAAAATATATAACAAATCAAGCTTCTGACCAATGACTCAATCAAAGGCAAAAAAATATTCCCTGGCAATGTAATCCATCAACAAATAAAGCTCCGAAATTACAATACCATGATAAATATGATAAATTATATATCCTAGATTATTGCATGCGCGAGATCTATCGAGCAATGCTCCTTGTATTCTTTCCAACCCAGTCTTAACTAGTACAAACCAAATTCCAATTCTAAGCAATCATAAATTTTTAACTCACAATCATGATCTTGAAAACACCCAATACAATGTAAAAGATAATTCTATGGCAATATAATCCATCAATAAATTAACGGTGTGTTTGATTGTCATAATTTTCGATGGAAAATTGTCAGTTTTCTACCTAAGTTCCCATTTTTATATTGTTTGATTAGCTTTTTTCCGTGAAAAATATTTTTTCACTTTTGGTCAGGTGACCATATTTCCCAGAAAATAGGGAAAATATTTTCCTTAGGACACTAAGTTAATTCGCTCTCTAGGGAATTGGAATGTTATATTTCTTAAATATTGGATTATTTTTTAACTTATAAAATATAAAAGAATTAGAAAACATGCACGTGAATTGAGAATTTCTCATTTTCTTTTTTATTTTTTATTTTTTATTTTTATCTAACATGTCATTTATTGCCAATATTAACGAATATAAGATCTTATAATCATTTCTAAATTTCTAATTATAAATCATTACTGAAATTTATAACTTTATTTTATCTTCATATTCATGCACAAATCACTCAATAAACTCCTTACAATTTCTTTTTTAGCATAAGTTTCTACTTATTAAGTGCGTTTACTGGGACCGTTGCTAGTTTCAAAATTATTCATTGAATCATGAGTGGTAAATCGTCTGACGAGACTAAAATTGTCACAGAACCTCACTCTATGTACCTTATCTTCATAATTATTCTCAAACGTTCTCATCATATCATTATTATCGATGAAAAAAATAATGCAGGACAAAAGCTTAATATTAGTTATCTCTTTTTTATTCGTCGTGGTTTGATTTCGTCTCGAATATAAACATATATCTAGTCCAAAATTGAAGCTCCCGTAGTTTTGACAAATAAAAAAATTGACAGATAAAAAAATAAATAGAAAAAAGTACAATTTATATATAAAACTTGATAATTTTCATGAAAAGATAATGACTATCAAAGAATAAAATTTGGTAAAAAAAAATATATTGTTTCTATGGAAAATAATATCTATCAACCACCAAGAGATAGAAAACGACAACTACTTCTGGGTGGAAAATTAAGTCAATCAAACACATATAATTGACAATTCCCATGAAAATTAATTTTAGGCAATTTTTCAATTACCCATAATTCATTTTCTTTCCATACATTTTCCATGCTTCTAAACCAAAAAAATTCTAGTACTCTAAGAGTACTGAACTCAGTACTCCTATCAATTATGAATTTACATGTGGATTCAAGGGCATAATTTGTTATTTAATTTGGGCCTTGAATCTTACATGTGAGTTCGTGATTGGTCAAAAGTACCGAGTGCTCAGTGCTCTTGGAGTGCTAGAATTTTTTCCCTTGTAATCAAACACTATCTAAGTTTGAAAAACACAATACCATGGTAAATTTGTTGTCCTAAATTCTTGCATGCACAAGTTTATTAATCAAACTAAGGTTGTTCCATTGTAGCCCTTCGGTAAAAAGGAAAAAATTGAACCAAGCTTGTTTTTCATTCGTCCAGCCCTTAACCACTACAGAAAAACATATATATATATATAATATACACACACGTATAGCCAAATCTAAGCAATGAACAATTTCCAACTCAAAATCCTAAGCTTGAAATCAGCCATTAAATAAAAAGAAAAAGATCCAACAATGCAATTGAAAGACAAAATAAGCTCAATCTTCAAGAATGGGCACTGTTGATTGATACACGTCCCGAACCACAAAAAAGAGAAAAGAAATTTTGTAATGTGTTTGGCAATTTGGTTTATAAACCATTTTGTTTATAAACCGCCATGTAGCATCATTTCATTGGTTTTACTTTTTTCAAAAAGTCAAAAAGTAAAAGTCAAGCCACAATTTTTGACTTTTCACATAAAACAACCAAGAAAATGATGGCACATAATTATTTATAAACTA
Organism: Nyctanthes arbor-tristis; assembly: GCA_963692815.1. NCBI lineage: Eukaryota > Viridiplantae > Streptophyta > Magnoliopsida > Lamiales > Oleaceae > Nyctanthes > Nyctanthes arbor-tristis. Next base: position 23,061 of record CAVNYN010221538.1, read on the forward strand.
ATTTATAAACAACTATTTTGCCAAACACATTGTTGGTGTTATTAGGGCTCAAATTTTGGTGTTATTTGTTTCAATCTTATCTATCAAATCTCCTAGGAATCAATCTCCTAGAGAGCTATTAAAACTTCAAAATATCTTATAAGAATACATGCTCAATGCGTAAATAAAAGATCTACATTTGCAATATAGACTAGATAACCATAAGCTATAAAATAAGCTCCCAATGTGGCAAATTCTGTTCCAATTAACTTTCTAGACCACCAACAGAAAAAGGTAAGTAAACAGAGACTAGACACTAAGAGTATTACAGGAACAAAGCAATGATTGCCAAATTAATAAAAGAAGTAAAAACATTCAAAAATTAACCACTTACCCAGAAAATTGATGTTTGATAAAGAATAAATATCAGAATCAACGTCGGAAAATATAAACTGTGCTCAATCCCTAGTTGAAGATCTAAAAAAGTAAAATATTATAGCAACAAGAGTTTATTGACAGAAACAATAGATGAATGATAAATTTTAGAATCAACATTAGATAAAGCAAATTGTGGAATCCCCAATCGAGATGTAACGACCCGCTCCACTTTGACATGATATTGTCCGCTTTGGGCCTAGCGCTCACGGTATTGCTCTTGAGTTCTCACTCAAAAGGCCTCATGTCAGATGGAGTTGATCTCTTAACTTATAAACTGGTCTCTTTTTTCTCTACCCAAGCGATGTGGGATTGAGGCTGTCACAATCACCCCACCTAAGGGGGCCCAACGTCCTCGTTGGCCACACTTCCAGTTGGGCTCTACTCTAATACCATCTGTAATGACCCGCTCCACTTTGACATGATATTGTCCGCTTTGGGCCTAGCCCTCACGGTTTTGCTCTTGAGTTCTCACTCAAAAGGCCTCATGTCAGATGGAGTAGGTCTCTTGGCATATAAACTAGTCTTTCTTTCTCCACCCAAGCGATGTGGGATTGAGGCTGCCACAATCACCCCACCTAAGGGGACCCAACGTCCTCGTTGGCCACATTTCCGGTTGGGCTCTGCTCTGATACTATCTGTAACGACCCGCTCCACTTTGACATGATATTGTCTGCTTTGGGCCTAGCCCTCACAGTTTTGCTCTTGAGTTCTCACTCAAAAGGCCTCATGTCAGATGGAGTGGATCTCTTAACTTATAAACTGGTCTCTTTTTTCTCTACCCAAGTGATGTGGGATTGAGGCTGTCACACGAGATCTCAATATGTAAATCTTGTTAGAAAATAGAAATTTTCCCAAACATATGGACATAGTTTTTACTCTAGATTATAAAGAAGATTAAGGAATACTCCTGAAATATTTAGTGAGGCACCTTAGGAGCTGCTTTTTAAAATTTGATTCTCCAATTAAACATGACTTTTTTCTTTTCTTTTTTGTTCCTCCTTGTCCTACCTCTAAATCTTAGACAGATCACATAAAGCTATCAAATAATGCACCAAAGATTTACAAAAAGGTTTTTTAAGTCACACATATCAGATGCATAGTGGATGCCAAATAATCATATTGTAGCTGCATAATCAAGGGTAACAGACCAGCTGAGATAAAATAAATGAATGGTCTCAAAAAACATACTCAAAAGTCAAAACTTCGAACTTGGATAAATATTTTTAGGATATTGCAAAGAATAAGTCACATGCCATCTCCAAACACTTCATTTATAACTTCCGTAATGCTCTCTACAAAATGTACTGCTTCATGCAATCTAGAAAAAAAAATTAAAAACAGACGTTAGAACTTTAGAGATAACGTCATAATCAGTGGATATTATAATGGATGGATTATCAAGTAAACACATATATTGCAAATATCACAATTGCCATTCCTTCTCAAGGTTACAATATCCACGTTGGTCATGCTTTTGAGGTGAAACATTTTCTTGAAAAACTTGGTAATTTTGCAATCAATCCCCTTTTAAAATCTTCTAGACCAAGTTCACTATTCTACTGCATCCCAAGCAGTAGAATGCCTCTCAAAGAAAATATTGTGATAAAAGAGTGTTCTTTACTAGTAGTAGTTTATTTGTAACACCCCAAGTTTTACGGGCTCGAAACGCTATTAGAAATACTTCTTCTATTTTGAAATCATGCAGAAGGATGTCCTTTAAAACAAACGGAATTTTTTTTTGTATATAACATTTCAAAATCCAGTTAGGTAAGGAAATATAAAAAATGGAATGCACTTTACTGAATATTTAATAACATCAAACTTAAGTAAGATAATTCCAACGTAAGTTTACATATCCAGCCAATTGCCATTAATTTACATACCAATCTCGTAAAAGAGTCTGACATAAAATATCACTAACTAAAATGTTTGCTGACACAATATTACACCAAAGTAACTAATAGCCACTGCCACAAGTCTCACAGCCCGCTACAGCACATGAAAAGATTTTAGAAAACAATGAGTGTTTCGAAGAAACACCCAGTAGTCTCGGCATACTTTTCACATGCTGCAAAATTCACCTTTAACAGTTCATTAGACATATGATTCAGGAAATCCCAACAAGTCAAACACGTATGTTGCCACATGGACTAGCCATTTCCATCAGATACATATGCTGCCACGTGGACTAGCTATTTCTCATTTAGCCCATGAGTATATAATTTAAAACGTACTATTCAGGGCCTATCAAGCTTGATCGTGCTACCAGGGCCTATCATTCTACCCCGTGGATATATAAATTAAATCGACTTACTATTCCGGGTACAACATGTTGGCATTAAAAATCTAAATCACATTTAACATAAAACTCATACCATAATTTGCAACTCAAATATCTCATTAAGTGCGCACCTCTTGAAAATCAAATAATCAACTTTAAGAAGTAGAGACCACCTTAATTTCGTAGCTGGGTTTGAGCTTTTACGGCAATTAGACTTCAATGGATCAACTCACCTAGTCTAGCCATATGAAATAACTTCAAAGTTAATGATCCAGAAGTTTGTTTACAATTTGATGTACTTTAAATTTCGAATAAGAAAATATCTTTTAGAAGTTTGAGGTAAAATACTATTTAGAAAGGAATTCTTGTCTCAATTAAAAGATTGATTGGAAGTTGGAACTTTAGAATGACTAATTTTGACAATTTAGGAACTAAACCATTTAGAATTAGAAGCTTTGGGACTGGAATAGATTTCAAGAGTATTTGCTTACCAACTTAGCTAGATATAAAAATTCAGGGATAGGTTTGTGTACATTAGAAACTTAGGAACTGATTAAAAAGAAGATAGAAATCAACTTAAATCATACAGTATAGATGAGGACTATCTTAATCTCTAACCGAACTATGAGGACTGGGAAAATAAAATCCAAACCATGAGATCCCCAATTTGTTTTCAAACGTGAATTCACAGAGAGAAAGTTTGAGGCGCGATCGAGAGGGACAGATGAAGCTTCAGGCTAGAAGATTCGAGAGTGAAGAGAACGAAAGGAGCTTCTTACCAAGCGATTCGAGAGGAACGATTGGAGTCTGCCTTGGAACCAGTGGCTGGAGGAGGTTCGAATCGCCACAGAGAGGTCACAGCTGGGTGCTCGAGTTCAAGGAGACAGAGACGTTGGAAGCTTCTGGGTTCAGTTGAAGGATTGATGGTGCAATCTGGGAGAAAAACGGGGATTATAGTGACATATGGGAGGTCGAATAGTGCTGGTTCAAGAGGGAGGACCGCAGTTCGGGTGTTCAAAATTTATGGCCGAAAGTGCAGTTATTCTAGCAAGCGAGGTGCGTTGGGGTTCATGGGTTATTGGCTTACGTTTCTGGGTTCATGATTGAGTGAAGATTGGGGAAAAAAGTGGTGGATCTTAGCGTTGAACGCAGTGGACGGGCAATGGCTTCTCTACCCTGTTTTTGTTCCCCATTTCCATTTTTTTAATTCAATTTGTATAGACGAATGAACATGATGGTGTTGAGTTGTTTGACTGTTTGCATAATCTAGGTTTTTAGTGCTTTGAAAAAATTCTGTATTCAAAGATTTGCAACTGCTATGAGCGTGTGAATTTATGAATACCATGAAATCCATAAAACATAGCATAGGTACAAAAATTATAGAACGAAAGAGACTTACTAGCTGAATGTTGGTGTTTCCTTTATTGCCAAATTGCGTTTATTACTGCTGATCTTTGCCACAGACAATAGGAGTCTGAAGAGATAAATTTCAGTCTTTATGAAATGACATGCAACCATGCGCAGAGGAGTTTTAAGAGGCTGTATATGAACTTGAGAGGCAAAACTGTCTCAAAAGAACCGTTGGGAAGAACGTAACCTTAGATGGGCCATTGGACTAAGCTTGGATTTGTTAAAATTAGATTTAGGCTTAATTGGGCCGAAGTAAATGAATAAGAGTGAACCCAATACGTTGGTTCTGAATTTAAGTTATATTTGACCCAATGAACTAGGGAGTTGTCAAACTCTTGACTCACGAATGAGTTGACTTAAATTTTGATTTTCGATTTTAGCCTTTAAAATTCATTTTACTCAGATCTAGACGAGCACGAGTCATCAAATTATTTTTCGTGACCAATATCTTGAATAAATGAATAATACATGAAAAGGTGATAGCAACGCGGCTTTACTTGATAAATTTTGTAAAGTATTTAAATTTTCATTTACAAAAATTTCCGGTAGCTACAACCCTTCCCACTTAAATTATTTCGTCCTCGAAATTTGGCTTACTTGTTCTAAAGAGTTCTGTGTATTCTTTCAATACATCCTCCTCTCTTTCCCAAGTTGCTTCTTCTGTGCCTACCCCACAAGACCCTGACCAACTGAACGGCTCGATTTCTCAGAACATGAACCTTCCTTTCGAGAATAGCTAATGGAGCTTCATCATATGTCAAGTCTTTTTGAACATCCACTGCTTGAGGATTAATCATGTGACTTGGAACCGGAACGTACTTCTTGAGCATAGAAACGTGGAATACATCATGCACTGCAGAAGGCTCTAGAAGCAGTGTAAGACGATATGCCATATTTCCAATTTTTTGCAGAACCTGAAATGGTCCAATGAATCTGGGCCTTAATTTTCCTTTCTTCCCAAATCGAAGTACCCCTTTCATCAAAGCTACCTTAAGGAATACTTTTTCCCTGACCTGAAACTTGATATTCTTTCTTCTATCGTCAACATAACTTTTCTGCCTATTCTGAGCCATCTTAATTCCCCGTTTTATCTTTTCAATATATTGAACTCTTTTCCTAACCAATTTGAGTCCTAACATCTTTCGTTCACCAACTTCATCCCAATAAATTGGTGACGGGCACCGTTGACCTTACAGAGTTTTGTATGGGGCCATGCCAATGGTTGTCTGAAAACTATTATTATACGCAAATTCAGCCAACGGCAAAGGTGTTTCCCTGTTTCCACCCAAATCTAGGACACAAGCCCTCAACATGTCTTCTAATATGCAGATAGTTCTTTCAGACTTCTCGTCAGTTTGAGGATGGTAATCTGTACTATATGTCAACTTAGTACCCATTTCCGTATGAAGTGACTTCCAAAACCTTGATGTAAACCTCGGATCCCTGTCTGAAACAATAGACACAGGCACATTGTGAAGTCGCACAATCTCCTTGACATATATACAGGCAAGCTGATCTAAGTCGAGATTCATCCGAAATGGTACAAAATGAGCAGACTTTGTAAGCCGATCCACAATTACCCACACTGCATCATGCTTGCCTATTGACTTGGGTAAACCGCCCATAAAATCCATTGCAATATTCTCCTATTTCCATTATGGTATTTCCAGAGGATTAAGTAACCCTAATGGTCTTTAATGCTCAGCTTTCACATGTTGGCACGCCATGCACCTTGCTACAAACCTTGCTATACTTCCTTTTATATTTCTCCACCAGAAAGTAATTAGCAAGTCTTGATACATTTTGGTTTTCCCTGAGTGTGCAGCATAAGAGGCGGAATGAGCTTCAGTTAAAATCTCATTCCTCAGTTCATCGTTCTTTGGTACACAAAGACGTCCTCTAAACATGAGAGCTTGGTCAGTGGAGACCTCAAATCCAGTACTCCTCTTTGTCCCCACTCTTACTCTTTTCTTTTCCAAAAACTGGTCATCCTTTTGTGCTGCCACAATCCTATCTCTCAGATCCAGTTTAACTATCAACGCTGCCAATGCAACTCCGCTTTGCCCTGACTGTGTCGTAACCTCAATTCTTAAGTTTTGAAACTTCTTAATCAATTGACTCTGTACAGTACCCAATGTGGATAACTGACCCACATTCTTCCTGCTCAAAGTGTCTGCGACCACTTTCGTTGTCTCAAGTTCAACTCCTTCTGGGTGAAGAAGTATTTGAGACTCTTATGATCCGTATAGATCTCACATGTGACGCCAAATTTTGAAAGCGTGCACCACAATAGCGAGCTCGATATCATGAATTGGATAGTCCTATTCATATAGTTTCAATTATCTGACGCATACACAATTACTTTCCGTTTCTACATTAAAACACACCCCAAACCAAGTTTCGACGTATCACTATATACACAAATCCATCTGAATCATTGGGTATCGTCAAAACCGGTGTTGTAATCAATCTTTCTTTGAGCTTCTGAAAGCTCTGCTCACACTTATCGGGCCAAACAAACTTAATTCCTTTCCTTGTGAGCTGGGTTAAAGGTCCTACTATTTTTGAGAAGCCTTCTATGAAACGCCAATAATAACTGGCTAAGCCTAGAAAGCTTTTTACTTCTCCAACATTCGTGGGTCTAGATCAGTTTGTGATAGCCTCAACCTTGCTAGCGTCCACTTCAATTCCCCGAGCTGTCACAACATGCCTCCAAAATCCTACTCAATCCAGCTAAATTTCAGACTTTTTGAATTTGGCATATAACTTCTCCCTCCGTAATGTATCCAAAACCATTCTCAAATACTCATTATGTTGTTTAGAATTCCTCGAGTATATCAATATGTCATTGATAAACACGATAATGTACCTATCCAAACATTGATGAAAAACCTTATTCATCAGATCTATAAATACCGCAAGAACATTCATCAAACCGAAGGGCATTACTGTAAATTCATAATGCCCATAGCTGGTTCAAAATGCCGTCTTTGGTATATCTCCCGGCTTAACCTTCAACTGATAATATCCTGACCTCAGATTAATCTTTGAGGAAATAGCTGCTCCTTTCAGCTAATCAAACAAATCATTAATTCTCGAGAGGGGCACTTATTCTTGATTGTTAACTTATTCAGTTCACGATAGTCCATGCAAATCGTCATACTCCTATCTTTCTTCTTCACAAACAACACCGGTGCTCTTTCAGGTGAGACACTCGGTTTAATAAATCTTTTCTCTAAAAGTTCCTCTAATTGAACCTTCAGCTTTTACAGCTCTTTAGGTGCCATCCGATAAGGAGTTTTAGAAAGAGGTGTAGCTCCTGACACCAAATTGATGGTAAATTCCATCGCCCTGTCGGGTGGAATGCCCAACAGTTCCTCGGGAAATACGTCGGGGTACTCCTGTACCACCAGTACCTGATCTAGGGATAGTTCATCCGAGGATTTACCCTGAAGTCTAATCAAGTATCTTGGACAGCTTTCCTTTGCCAACAATTTTTTGGCTTGAAAAGCCTATATAAGGCGAGGTAATGCTTTAATTTTCGAACTATAAAATTTAAATTCTTCATCACCATTTTTTCGAAAAATTACCTTTTTTTCATGGCACACAATGATTGTCCGATTCTTACTAAGCCAATCCATACTTAGTATTATGTGAAAATCCTTTATTTCAATAATGTTCAAATCTGCCTCTAGGATTAATTCGTCAAAGTCTATCTATACCGCCCTAGCCATCTTATTAGAGTCAATTATTCCACCAGATGGTAAACTAACTTCCAAAATATTACCAGTTTTGTCTCCTATGAAATCCAAGCTAGCAAGGCAAGCAACATATATAAAAGAATGCGTCGTACCAAAGTTAATCAAAATATAGACAGGAGTTCCAGCGACAGATAGTATACCTGCTATGACATCAGAATCCCAGGTGGCCTACTCATGAGTCATCGCAAATACCTGAGCTTTGCATTTGTTTATCTAATCGATACCCCTTTCTTGACTGAACTTGTCCTCTTTAGCATAGTGGCCCGGCTGGCCGCAACTGTAACAGACATTCTATCCCATCCGACACTCTCTCCAGCGATATTTCTTGCACTTAGGGCACTGTAGGGGATCTCCTCTGGTTCCCATGTTCGGTTTTTTACTTGGGCCTTAACCTCTATTCATGTTATGTTTCGGCCACTTCTTTTTTCCATAATCTTTCTGAGCACTCTGGCCTCCAATATTCACACCAGAGTATGCTATAGCCTGAACCTTTTTCACAACTTCCTGGCAAGTGGAGAGATCAAAGGCACATACAATCTGCGTAATTTCAGGTCGCAAACCCTCTCAAAGAGCCTAGCTTTCATCTATTCAATGCTTACCAAGTGAGGAGTGCAGCGTGACGTTTCCTCAACCGTTCTCTTGTAGGCAGTTATGTCCATATCTCCTTGGAGTAATTACAGGAATTCAACCTCGTTTTGATCGCGGAGTGCCTGGAGAAAGTACTTATCAATCAACTTGGTTTTAAATTGAACCAATGTCAGATCTCGTTGCTCCTCCTCAGTCCTAGTGCGAGATGCAGACTCCCACTAATGACTGGCTTCTCCTACCATCTTAAACTCTACACATAGCACCTTCTGATTCTCCGGGCAAGAGTTATGGCGGAAAAACATTTCTATAGCACAAATCTATTCCTCAGCGGCTAAGGGTTTGCCTTTGCCATTAAAGGTTGGTGGTTGATGCCTCCGAAATTGCTCAATAATTGACTCCATATGAGCCCTAAGTAAATCATGGATATCACTTAATTGTGTTGGGGGCACCATTTCTTTAGAAAGCAAATAATATACTTGTAACCACTTGAAACATATAGTAGCCAATATAGCAGTAATGTGGAAAATCCACAACTCTTAGTAAACTGATAATGATGCATTCCAACAAAATCCTTCAAATGTGAAATATCATAGAACGTCATACGCTAAAAAATGGAAAATGAAAAACTATACAACTGGAAATAAAACATAGCACTAGCTCTGCACAACACCAGGTCAGAACTCTACATTTACCCTATCTATACTCCTCGTCGACGATGTCATCTTCACTATCCGAGCTACTCTATTCCGTAAATCACTTGGGTAGAGAGGGAATATCCTCCCAAGTGACGCGAGACTCAAGCTTAGAGTCCTCAACAATCTCCATGTCCTCCTCAGGATCTTCCTTAAACTCAAGCTCATTTTCCTCCGGATCTTCCTCAAGATCCTCTTCAAAGTCCTCTTCAGGATCCTCTTCCTCCTTAGGATCCTCAACTGGTATTGCCTCATTGGGCTGGGGCTCTGATGCAACCTCCTACACTGGTTCAGATTCAGTGTCGAGTCCAAACTCAGGCTCAGAATCAGACTCTGACAGGATCAACTAGGTAGCATTCTTCACAGACGCCGCCCTCGCATGGAGCGAGCACAAGGCCCGACCAAGACGAGGAAGACTGTCTTTCGCAAGAAGCGTCGAAAGCCGATTAAGGTTAGACAGAGGCGCAGGCCCCTTAACCATAGAGTTTTCCGCATCCGAGAATTCAGCAGGGCCGTCATGTGCCTAGCACCACAAGCAATCATTGCCGAATGACGAGGAACACAACGACTGCTTCCAAGTCCGCCTTCAACCGCAAGCTTACCTGCAGCGTCAGACGGACAACGGGTCATTTTAGCCAACAAGGTACCATCGTGGTATGCAACACACGAAAACCGAATTTCAAACCGACCGAGGCCACCCTATAATGAATAGGCCACCCCGATTCGAGATCGGCGAACCCTGGCCAATACCAACCCCAATAGGCTACCAATCTCTTGCTGAAAGTATCAAAATCGAATGCCACACTGAGTGATGTATCCCACTCCTCAAACATAGCCCTTACCGTCATCCACTTCCTACCACGAAAGATAGTAATCAAATGGCAGACAGAGAGCTCATTTCTAATCTAGAGGTCCAGGCTAATGGCTTGAGCACGAGCAAGCCGATACCTATCTACATGCTCCTCAATAGTCTCCTCCGGGTTATACCTAAATTCCATAAATGCCCAGAACACACTCCCAACAGGGACAGGATCACCTCTAGCTCCAACTGCCATATCTGTAATGCCAATTATATAAAGGTCCTTAGGCAAATTTCAAGAACTAAAATCAAGAAACATCTTTAACGGAATTTATATATATAACATTTCAAAATCCAGTTAGGTAAGGAAATATAAAATGTGGAATACACTTTACAGAATATTTAATAACATCAAGCCTAAGTAAGATAATTCCAACGTAAGTTTACTTATCTAGTCAACTGCCATGAATTTACATACCAATCTCGTAAAAGAGTCTGACACAAAATATCACTATCTTAAATATTTGCTGACATAATATTATACCAAAGTAATTAATAGCCACTACCACCCTTCTCGCTGTCTGCTCCAGCACTTGAAAAGATTTTAGAAAACAATGAGTGTTTCGAAGAAACACCCGGTAGTCTCGGCGTACTTTTCACATGTTGCAAAATTCAACTTTAACAGCTCATTAGACATATGATTTAGGAAATCCCAACAAATCAAACACGTACGCTGCCACGTGGGCTAGCCATTTCCATCAGATACATATGCTGCCACGTGAACTAGCTATTTCTCATTCAGCCTATGAGTATATAATTTAAAATGTACTACTCAGGGCCTATCAAGCTTGATCGTACTACCATAGTATATCATTGTACCCCGTGGATATATAAATTAAATCAACGTACTATCCTGGGCACAACATGTTGGCATTAAAAATATGAATCATATTTAACGTAAAACTCATACCATAATTTGCAACTCAAATATTTCATTAAGTGTGTATCTCTTGAAAATCAAATAATCAACTTTAGGAAGTAGAGACGACCTTAATTTCGTAGTTGGGTTTGAGCTTTTACGGCAATTAGACTTCAATGGATCAACTCACCTAGTCTAATCATATGAAATAAACTCTAAGTTAATGATCCAGAAATTTGTTTAAATTTTGATATACTTTAAATTTCGAATAAGAAAATATATTTTAAAAGTTCGAGGTAAAATACTATTTACAAAAGAAATTCTTGTCTCAATTAAAAGATTGATTGGAAGTTGGAGCTTTAAAACGACCAATTTTGACAATTTAGGAACTAAACCATTTAGAATTAGAAGCTTTGGGACTGGAATAGATTTCAACAGTATTTGATTCCAACTTAGCTAGATACGAAAATTCAGGGATTGGTTTGCATTACATCAGAAACTTAGGAATTGAATAAAAAGAAGTTAGAAATCAATGAATTAACTTAAATCATACAGTAAAGATGAGGACTGTCTTAATCTCCAACAAAACTATGAGGATTGAGAAAATAAAATCCAAACCATAAATTCCCCAGTTTATCTTCAAACGTGAATTCACAGAGAGAAAGTGTGAGGTGTGATTGAGAGGGACGGATGGAGCTTCAGGCGATGAGATTCGAGAGTGAAAGGAACGAGGGAAGCTTCTAGCCAAGCGATTCAAGAGGATCGATTGGAGTCTGGCTTGGAGCCAGTGGCGAGAGGAGGCTCAAATCGCCGCAAAGAGGTCACAGTTGGGTGCTCGGGTTTGAAGATCAGAGACACTCGAAGCTTGTGGGTTCGGTCGAAGGGTTGATGGTGCAATCTAGGAGAGAAATGGGGGTTTGAGTGACATGAAGGAGCTCGAGGGGTGCTGGTTCAAGATGGAGGACCGTGGTTCAGGTGTTTAAAAATTTCAAATGAAAGTGCAATTTTTCTGACAAGCTGGGTGCATTGGGGTTTATGGGTCATTGGCTTACGTTTCTGGGTTCATGATTGAGGAAGATGTCATGGTTGTCACAAATTAAACCCACACTTACAGCAATTTCCGCATAAAAACCAGCAATTAAGCTAATGCAATTCAACACACCTCAACCAATTGTGCAAAGCAGAGCCAAAAGAGCAATAAAACATACCGTTAACACAAACTGGGCTGGAAATTAAACTCACTGCTACGCATATTTCATTAATCGAACGGGAGTACAACTGGCTTATGAATTACAAAATTATATCCATTTATGAGAAGTTAAAGCTTGAGAAGAAGAAGAAAAAGAAGAAGAAGAAAAAGAAAAAGAAGAAGAAGAAAGGGATGAGAGTACAGAAAACTCAAGTGGGATGGGTAGAAGAAAAAAGAAGAGAATCTAGAAATCAAGATACAAATTGATCGCCTGCCTCCTCTACAATTCACTCTGATATTTAAGTTGTTTCCCAAGTCGCTATTTAGGAAATAAAAATGTACGACCTAGCTTTGTAAAGAAACTAAAGTGTAAAAAGAGATGTGTCCCTTGAACCGACACCGTATGCCTTGGTTGCAAAACTTCAAGTTTAGTTGTGGCCCAAACAATTCCATTGATCCTCAGTTCTTTCCGGTAGCCAGTTGTGACATCCCACCCCCTAAAGCACCCTTGTCCTCAAGGGTCAAATTCTGGACATTTATAAAGTGCTTGGCAACTAGTTGGATTATAATCTGGCTTATAATCTGTGACATGACATCATTTTATTGGTTGTTTTGTGTAAAAAGTCAACAATTACGGCTCGACTTTTACTTTTTGACTTTTTGAAAAACGTAAAACTAATGAAATGATGCCGTATGACAGAGTATAATCCAAATTATAATCTGGATAAGTTGCCAAACACACTCTTAGTTGCAATCACTTCCTTCTCGCCAACACATGCATTCTGCCTTCAAAATCCAAAATCTGGAAACCTCTTTAGAATATCTTCAGCCTTCTCCTATATAATTTGGTCACCAGCTAGTATTGAACGTTCATCTATACTCGCTGTTTGTTCTCTAAATTTCTTCTTTAGCAATATCATAGGGATGTTGGGATGGATTTTTGCTGTTATAGGCAGAAATAATTTCCAAATTACAGGTCTAAACTTCTCCTGTACTTTAAATGGGCTAAAGAACCTGAAATTTAGCTTATGATTCTCCATTTTTGCTGGGGATTTTTTCTGACATAAATGCAACTTCCAATATAGCCTACCACCTTTATACAATTCCCCGTTAGTTTCTCTTCTGCCAACATAAAATTCCACTATAGTTTCTGCCAGCGCTAAGCTCTCTCGAAATTGCTTGCCTATTCCATTCTTTTCCTGTGGCAACTTATCCATCTTAATCTTAATTATTGTATCAACTGCAACTCCATAACCTGTTGCATATTCTTGAGAAATTCCAGGGTTCTGTGCCTTCCCATTGATTATTTCATTATGAGTAGCATTCTGGTCATTTGTAGGTTGACAATCACAGGCCAATCCTTGATGAACTTGTATACATTTTATTCTCAGGGCCATCATATAGTGTTTTTCTGCTGAATAATCAAGTATGGCACATTCTATGAGCACACTTCCCAAGTTACCTGAAGTTTGTCCATGATGAAAACCAATTGAAGAACATCTAAATGCTTGCTCCTTGCTTAAGAAAAAGCAATCCATCGCATTTGGCTCCAATTGGCTAAGCCAATCCATCCCAAGCACAATGTCAAGTCCTTGTAGCCTCAAAGTTCTCATGTGATATTGGAATTCAAATCCATGCATTTTCCAAACTACAGGGCTACCTATACCATGGTTATTTAATCCTACCATATCAACCACACATTCCTTCATAGTTCTAGATGGTTTAATTTCAAACTTCATCTCTTGTAATAACTTTTCATCTATTAAACTGTTAGTCATTTCATTGTCTATTAAAATACCGACCTCTCTCCATTTAAGTTTTCCAAGAATCATGATAGGATTAGGATCAAGACAGCCCTCAAAACCACTGAATACAGAACAACCACAAGGTTTAAGTAAGCTGCAAGAGGACAACACCACCTTTGTTTTGAATTTTCTGAACATCTCTTGATATTTAGCTTCAGAGCCAAGTTGGCTTGAGTTGTTATAGGGCTGTAATATAATTGTATCTATGTTCTGCATATGCTTCTCACTATCCATATCAACATCATCAATAGCCGCCAGCAAACTATTTGATATCCCTGTGCCGTGCTCCTTAGCACACATGGATGCCTCTTCATGGATTTTTTCCATGAATTCATCCTCTGCCATATGCTCTTCTATATATTTGAATTGAGAATTCAAAGTATCCAACACTTGTCTATCACTTTTATCAGCTCGGGTTTGTTCCCAAGACCAAGATCCCTCGCTTTCCACCTTTGGAAAATCGAGAAACTGGTCCAACATTAAACCTCTTAATTCCTCCCAAGTTTGCACAGGATGATAATGATTTATTTTCACAAACTAGTCCCAAGTCTCCCAAGTAAAATAAGCTACAACAGCTGTAATTTTCTCTCGTTCCGATAGTGAATTCCCAGAGAAGACTCTTTCAGCATCAGACACCCACAAAGTAACATCGTCCCCATAGAATAATGATATGATTAGTTTACCTAGAGAATCCAATCCGCAATCATGATTTCCATTGAGATCTCCTGTAGATTTTTGAAAATTCTCTGTGGACAGGCCGCAACTTCTCAAATTCTTCTGTAACATTTGTGTCCACAATTTGAGAATCATTGCTCTGAAAATTTTCCTCAAATTTATCAAATCTAGCATCAACCTTTTCCCAGACGGATCTCCACCACTCTGATACCATTGTCATGGTTGTCACAAATTAAACCCACACTTATAGCAATTTCTACATAAAAACCAGCAATTAAGCTAATGCAATTCAACACACCTCAACCAATTGAGCAAAGCAGAGCCAAAAGAGCAATAAAACATACCGTTAACACAAACTGGGGTGGAAATTAAACTCACTTCTACGCATATTTCATTAATCGAACCGGAGTACAACTGGCTTATGAATTACAAAATTATATCCACACATGAGAATTTAAAGCTTGAGCAGGAGGAGGAGGAGGAGGAGAGTAAGGGGATGAGAGTACAGAAGACTTAGGTGAGATGGGTAGAAGAAAAAAGAAGAGAATCTAGAAATCAAGATACAAATTAATCGCCTGCCTCCTCTACAATTCACTCTGATTTTTAAGTTGTTTCCCAAGTCACAATTTAGGAAATAAAGACATACGACCTAGCTTTGTAAAGAAAACGTGTTTTTGAAATCACTAAAGTATAAAAAGAGATGCGTCCCTTGAAACGACACCGTTCGCCTTGGTTGTAAAACTTTAAATTTAGTTGTGGCCCAAACAATTCCATTGATCCTTAGTTCTTTTCGGTAGCCGGTTGTGACATAAGATTGGGGCTGAAAAAATGGTGGATGGCAGCATTGACCGCAGTGGCTTCTCTGCCCTGTTTCTGTTCCTCATTTCCATGTTTTTTAATTCATTTGTATGGACAAAGGGACGTGATGGTGTTGAGTTGTTTGATTATTTGCATAATCTGGGTTTTTGTACTTTGGAAAAATTCTATATTCAAAGATTTGCAACTGCTATGAGCGTGTGAATGTATGAATAACATGAAATCCAAACATAGCATATGTGCAAACATTACAGAACGAAGGAGACTTACTGGCTGAATGTTGGTGTTTCTTTTTTTGCAAAATTGTGTTTGTTAGTGCTGATCTTTGCCCCAAAGAATAGGAGTTTGAAGAGATAAATTTTAGTCTTTATGAAATGACATGCAACTGTGGGTAAAGGAGTTTTAAGTGGCTGCATATTAACTTGAGAGGCAAAACCGTCTCAGAAGAAACCGCTAGGAAGAACGACTAAGCTTAGATTTGTTAAAATTAGATATGGGCTTAATTGGGGCGAAGTAAATGAATAAGAGTGAACCCAATACACTGGTTCTAAATTTAAGATAAATTTGACCCAATGAACTAGAGCGTTGCGAAACTCTCGACTCTCGAATGAGTTGACTTAAATTTTGATTTTTGATTTTAGCCTTTAAAATTCATTCTACTCAGAGCTAGACTAGCGGGAGTCATCAAATTATTTTTCATGACCAATATTTTGCATAAATATATAATACACGAAAAGGTGGTAGCGACGCGGCTTTACTTGATAAATTTTGTAAAGTATTTAAATTTTCATTTACAAAATTTTCTAGTCACTAAATTATTCTTTTGAGAGATCTAAACAATAAATATATATATATATATCCTTGTGAACTAAAATATACAACACAAACTACTTGTTATAAAAAGTCTTCATTATCCTAATTTTTCATCTTCTGGCCATTTTCAGTCAAGCCTTCATTAATATGCAAAATATTGAGATTTGAAACTAAAACAATATCACATATATATGAAATCAAAAGCCAAAACGAATCCGATTTCAAGATTCACAAAAGGAGTCTTCTTATAATAACTTCATCTTAAAATTTCTTTCATATTGTACTGTATCCACAATCGAAACACATTGTTCACAGAGTATCCTCTTGATGTCAATGATTGCACAGTTTCACCTCAGATTACTTGCACATTAACTTGCACAATTAAGGAGCACAAATCTCTCTCTATCTCTCTCTGTGGGTAAATTCTCCAAATGTTCAAAATTGAATAACCATAAATCCCAGGTAAAAAAGCTCCCACAAAATCATCAAGAAAAATAAGAAAATTAAGTAATAATCGAAGAAAAAAGAATACCTATATCTAGTGGGTTCTTGGATTAAATTAGGATCATATGATCGCATGGGTTGTTCTTGGATGGTCTATTCTGATACTTTTCATGTACCAAAAAAAAAGAGCAAAAAAATTCAGCAGAAGCCAATTGAGTTGGGGTTTGCAAATTACTATCAAATAAATGGTTCACTAGGTATAATCACCCGCATTCAGATAATATTTGTAGAATACCATATTCAGCAGATTACCGTACTCACCAAAACCCTCAACAACTCTATACTCATATCAGCATACTGGGTGTGCCATTAACCATCTTGCAGCTCTGTCAAGTAAATATAGAGCAACCAGGTCAGTAGGGAAGAAAAAAAGCGGCGTTGAGAGTCGATTCCATGGATTTCGAGGAGGGGATGATAGATTTTGGGTTGAAGCGACAAATTTTGGTTGTTGAAGTGTTTGCAGTTGTAATGACGTACTTTTCTTCAAGAAGGTGTTTGTTTTGGCCAAATAGGAGTGAAAACCCCAGTTCTTCTACGAAAACATATATGGTTCTAACTTTAGAACCCAATCCGCTTAGGTGGCGCCCTGTCAGCGCCACCATAGACTGTACGGCCGCATGAGGTATCCATGCGGCCGCATGGTCCAGTAATTCTACCGTATTCTGCATACTGCCTGTGCGCCCACACCATAGATTCTGCCCTAAATTTGGGGTGCAGTGTGGTCGCGCCAGTGTTCTCCTTCTTTTCTTCCTTCGTTTTATGGCCATTCATGTTTTGTTGTCCATCATATTGATCCCGGACTCCAAAGCTCTTGCAAAGTACGTCCGAACTTGATTCTTTTTAAGTTTTCCTTGATCTTATCACAAACTAAATGTAATTCAATATTTTAATATAATAAAACACCCAACAAACTACTAGTATGGGGAAATTAGACAATCAAATGAAACATATGTCATTCTCAAACGTTTTTGTTCCCAAAAAAAGTTAATAATAAATAAGAAAAACGTCAAGCTACAATCATATTTCAACTACCCAGTTTTTTTCTATTTCTTGAGCTAAATTTGATCGAACAAAACACTTTCGAGATTGATCCAAATTATAGTGCTGCTAACTCTCTTTTCATTATCTTCCATTCGAAACTTATCCCTGCTTAATTGTAGTTGTAAATTTTCTTAGTGATTCTCCTCAATTTCATTTTAAAGGACAAGTTCTAATTTATATTTTACTAATTTCAAAGGGCACACTCACGTAGTTCTATAGCCCTGGAATGAACATCAAGTTTGGCAGTTAGCATTCTGGATTCAATTGTATTCTTCAACCCATTTTGTCCCAAAAATTAACCAACAAAAAAAAAAGGAACAGGAGAACAAAGTTTGCAATGTTCAGTTCATTTAGCCACTGTGTACTTGAATTAAATAAATCATATTTCAGAATAAGTAAGAATTTAGCCAAGGATTACAAAATAATTAATAGAACATGCATCCAAAAACAAAGTTGTAGTTGCAACTTTGAAGTAGATGCACTGTAAGACCCTGACAAGCTACATGCTTTCTGTACAGCAAAAACAAATCCAGAATACAAGGATAAGTTACAGCTTCCCGCCATAGGCCATTTGCCCAGATTGCCTGCATTGGTGGGATCCTCAAAACCAAAAGCACTTGCTTGCTTCAAGTCAATGTGTATGTTGTTAGTGTAAAGAGTAAAATAGGCGATTAGAAAATATATTTATAATTGGTGTATTAAAATTTATGTAGAAATTTTGGTAAAGTCTCCCCTATAACGTGGAGTTATTGAACCTGCCATGCGTTTGAATAGTAACCTATAAACACTAAAATGAAACAAAATAAAAACAACCATCTAGCAATATACCAATATAATGCCCAGACATCACAAAATAGCCAGTACACCAAGGAAAACACTATATCTAGCACACCAAACCTTTACTTGTTGCCCTCTTTACAACTTTATTTCCTGATAGTTATTCTTCAAATTTCATCACATGTTGGAAGAGACTATTGGAAGAGTCCATACTTTGATAGACTATTGGAAAAGAAGCAATAAAAAAAGAAAGGAAAACACAAGTGATGTGGATGGCAAGAAGCAATGTCACGCCCCCACTAATTTTTCATTTTTCTTGAAATATCTTATATTGAATAACAAATTCTATAGTGGAAGCTTCAATACAAGCAGCAGGGATGAGACGTACAAAATGAACAAATTTCTTTTTGTCTTGTAGAGTTTAACATTCTCTAAAGCTAATTACTTAAATTAACAAGTTGTTAATTTTTAAAGAATCGTTAAAACTATGTTTTTCAATAAAATGTGAAGAGCACAACAAGTACATAAATAGATATATTTCATTGATTACCAAAGCAAGCAAAATTAATCTAGTCAAGACAAATTATTTGGAAACCATCATACTAAAAGGTAAGTTTCCAATTGATAGAAATATATTTATAGAAAGGTGGGCATACTTATTAGTACAAAAAGTATTAACTTCATGCATAACTCTACTCTGTTCACGAGCATGCTTCAACTCATGGTTTGCTTTACTTTTCAAATATCATATCTTCAATCATCTACAAAAATTATAGAAAAAGGGAATGAGTACGAAGTACTCAGTGGGTAACAAAATACTTTGATTCACCTTTTATTTTAGAGATTTGTTTCTAAGAAAACCATTGCGTGTACAAAACTTTTCAATGCACTTGAGAGCCTTATCACTAATTACACTACTACCTGTGATGCGCGTAAGATTCATATCAATTCAATCATAACCATACACAATTAAGTAGATCTACGATCGAATCCCGGTTGATCACTACCGGAATCCCAAACAAGTCAATAAAATTACAAAGTAAAGACCACACTAATAGTCACCCATCTCGGTATCATTAGATGACTCCTAGTATGGTAACATAGCAAAGCAAATACAAACAGGTAAAGCATTAACTAGTTATTTAAATACAATGATCAATCTTTCTTTTCAATGCATCAAAATTCATGTTTATCTCATGGAAGATTTCAATCAAAAACTATGCTTACTGTATTAAAACATCATAAATGCTAAAAAGGAATCAAAGTAGTAGTTACTCACATGTTTAGCTCGATTTTTCCAAAGATTCTTTCAATTGTTGTCCAATGCCTTCAAAACCTTCATTTTTCTTGATCAAAGTGACGTTTCAAGTTGTATTTCTTATATATATATGACAGAGGGTCATTTCCAAATGCTAAACTAAGTGTTTGATAGGTTTTAAAGGTTGTTCTCCTCACCACAATAATTTTGGACTAATTTTCTTTCTTTTATATATATAAAGGGTTGGAGACTTATCAAGGACCAAGACAATTAGCCTGCAATATGTGTGTATGGGTGTGGAGAGGAAAAGTGAGGAAGAGAGGGTCGGTTGGGAGTTGATGGTGAATTCTCCATTTTTTTCCTCTTATTTATAGTTGTCGGATTTAGCTGTTTTTAATAAATTTTTGAGTTTCGTCAATCCGTAGCGCGTCGTGGCACCGTACACTTAGTGGCATAATGGCAAATTACTCAGGCAGTCCTTATACTTTGTGCTATCTTATGATTAAGTCATAATATTTTGATCCATGTTACTTGAGTCATTTCAATTGATAGGGGTTTTATAATTAGGTTATCAATTTCAAGTCATGCTACTAATAACCACATTCTTTACCTCTAGGCTCCCTTGAGTCACAATTCTTTGAATTCTTGTGACTTTTCAAATGGTCATTAGATCATTGTCGTCTAAACTCAGGTGGTTATTCAATTATTATCAATACGTTGTTGATAACCATATTCAAATTCTAACTCATTGTCCAAATATCGATCATCATGCTCTAATTATTGACCATCAAGTGCATAATATTCTTGTAATAATTCAAATACAATTAATTGTCATATTCTATTTCTTGGTATTCATTCGAGTGGCAAGCCATGAAGTTTTGCAATTTAATACAATCACGTTGCTATACTTTAATTCTTAACAGCCTTGTAACAATTCAATATCATCATGTTGTCATAATCTAAACCAAGTTATTGTCAAAATATCAATCATGTTGTCAAGAATTAATTCCTAATTCTTAGTGTTCGAGGGACAATCTAGTGTCCTTTAATATGATCAGGTTATTACATTGAAATTTTGGCCGTTCAATTGAGTAACAATATTGTAGTCTTATAATGCAATTCAAGTAGTTATTCAGTCACCGTTAAAATAACAATTACATGCTTAAAATTTTGCGGGATGTTACAATCTACCTTTCTTAAATGAATTTCGTCCTCGAAATTTGCTAAGCATTTTGACGATAACTGATCTTATTTTGAAAAGCATAGTGTGTGATCGGGATTGTCTTCACTTCCATAGGTGGCTTTCGCTACGCACTCTCATTTTTTTTGCCGTTAAGAGCATGCGTAGTGCCTTAGTAATTAATCCCTTTTTCAAGCATTAGTTTTCTATCCATCTTCAATATCGAAGTTTAAAAACCAAATTTATTTTTCCTTCCTAATCCAAATATATCGTAAGCTTAAAATCGAGTTGAGCAATGATGCAAAGTTTTAACAGTCCAATGACCCAAAATTTTATTTGAACTTTATTCACTAATAACAATTAGCAAACTTTGATTCCTTTCATGGTATTCTTCCAAAACTAAGTCAAATATGTTCCAAATTTTCAAGCTAAAGTTCCACACTTCTTTCCTTTAAGTAGAACTTCAAAATTTCATTTTGAGCTTCAAATCAAATTGCAAGGACTAAACAATGTGAGAAATGAAAAAAAAAATACCAAATTAGTTTGTGGCATTTGACAAAGTAGAGAGACGTTGGCTTGAGAAGATTTAACAAATGATAGAGAATCGTCAAAAGATTGATGTCCCATGAGATTAAACAAAGTTGAAGGGAAAACAAATGGAAACATTCTAGTTTTCAAGAACCATTGTCAATAGATGATAACCAAACAATTTCAGTAGCTCAATCAAAATGGCAACAAAAGGCATTGAACGAAATCATATAGGAAAATAAAAAGCAATAAAAGTAATAGAGGCCAAAAGAATTTCCAAGATGTTAGGTCGGCAATCAAAGATGGTCAAAAGTAGGTGAGATCAAGAAAAAGAAATGTGGGGAAAAGTGTAACATCCCGTGAAATTTAAGCTACGATGATGATGGTGGAATAATTGCTTCCGTTACATTGAAAGATTTCAAGATTTGTACTCCAATGGTATGAAAGAAAGAAAGTGGCTCGTGATTGACAAAAATAGAAGTGTGGTGACTAAATTACAAGATGGCACAAAGTATAAGGACTTCTCAGACAAATGCCTGCCAAGTGTACGGTATATGTCGCGCCAAATGTCACCTTATGATTGACGGAACTCAAATTTCAATTAAAAACAACTAAATCTAATTATTATACATAGGGCTAGAAGGTCCTCCCATTCTTCCAAGTCCTCCCAATACTCCATCTTTCCCCTCTTTCATCCAAAATTCGTCCAAGGCCAAGAAATAGGAAATAATGACCCTTAAAACCCTCCAAAACATCATCCTTGTACTTGAAGAAGGGTCCTTACCATATATAGAAAGATTGCAACTAAAAAATAGCTTTGATAGAGGAATTTCAAGACTTTAATAACACTTTTCTACGTGAGGAATGTTTGGGTAATTTTTGAGGTGAGTAACACTTGTATTGGCTCTATCTCTTCTGTCTCTTGGCTCTTTCTTTCAGCTCTTCCTTTCTTTTGGAACTTGTGCCTTTTTTAATTGTACTTGGCCTTTGATGATTGACGGTGCACCATTACTTTGGATAAATGATTGTTCTTTGCTCTCGGCCATCACTAGTGATGCTATATACCCATTCTGCTTAGCTACTTGAATCTTTTATGGTATTATGGCCTTGCTATGTGGTCTCGGCCATTCTAAATTGTTATTGAATTGTATGGCTCACGGGTAGAGGCTAAACTAGTGATGTGCCCGAGCTTCGTATCTTTGTATCTTTGTGAATGACCTCCTTTATGTAAAAAAGTTTCCTTTATTATATTGTTTTGTGTGGGCCAATATATGTTATTCACTGGATACTTTTGTACTCACTTCCCTATCTTCTACGATCCTGTAGTTATTAAATTATGAATCTATATGGCCGGATCGTCCCAAAGGTGGAGAAGATACATATATGTGATTGAGACTTCGGTGTGTGCAGCCGAGGTTTCATTGTGGGTAGCCCACAAGACATTTAAACATCAGAGTGCGCAGCGAAAGTGTCTCTATATTGGAGTCATATAGGTAGCGTCTCTATATTGGAATCATATTTGTAAGGTCTCGCCCTCGATTTTGGACTTGAGATACGCGTTTAACTGCTTCTGCTATTGTTAAAACGGGGGCGTGACAAAAAGAAACAAATTCTTCCCAACTTTCAAACTTTTTCCAAGGTACTAATATCATTTCACATGTCAAAGGCATTTTGAATAATAAACAAAATATAGGGCCGGTATGAGAGATCGGAAGGAAAATAATCAAGAATTGTAGAAGAGTTAATATTCCTTTGTAATCAAATCGAGTTGAAGGGGACAAAGGTAGAATCATCAAGTCCTTTGTTAGGTAAATAAGGTCGTCGAAGCTATGAGGAGAACCATTATTAATAGGCAATAATCAAAAAATTTCATGAGTTTAATTAAATGATAACAAAATGTGTTGAAAAATATATGGTCAAGCAAAGACAATATTAAAGAAGATCATAGGAGATTCCAAGATTTTGAATAGACAATCAAGGATAATCAATATTAGGTGAGAAAAAGAAAGCACAAGGGAAGGAATAAATTTCAATTTTTCAAAGAACTGGTGTCGATTCATATATCAAAGGAAAGTCTTTGCTAACAGGTTTCCATTTTATCAAAGAGTATTTTCTGGGTTGAATTATTCTAAAGAATAACACAAGATAAAGTTTAGAATCAAGTAAAGACTAACAAGAAATTAAGGTCTCAAAATAAAGAAACTATTAGCATTAAAGAAAAGGGAAATGCCTCCAAGTTCAAGTACAAAGCAATAGGATTATTGTTGACGAATAGAACGCAATGAGATTATTAAGAATACATAAAGAAAAGGAATAATGTCAATCAATTATATGCAAAAGCGTTATATCCACGAAAATTAAATTTTCAGGCAAGAAATACAAACAAGTACTGGGTTTAGCCAAATGAAATAAGTGATTCAATCAATTTGCCTGAATGGGTTCTCAGAAGAGTATGGTCTTTCCTAACAAGAACGGAAAAGATATTATTTCAAGAGTTTTCCAGTAGTTCAAAAGAAACCACGTGATGAATAGCAATTCTTGACAATTGGGGGGGTTTCAAAATTGTATCAAGAAGAAATCAAATTCAGCAAAGCAAATTTCTTGGTTTGAAGAACATTGGAAATGTTGGCTAAAAGAGCAAGTGTTCCAAGATACATTGAAACAACATGCAAAAGTTTGTTGGAACACAACAATAAAGGAGGCAATGGGCCAACTTAAAGGGCATAACAATGAACGAGGTAATGGATCAAATCAATGGGTATGACCATGAACAATCTTTTATGCTTTAAGGTTTAGGCATGTTTATATATTGCCCTGAAGTGTTTAGTAATCAATAAAAATCACATGTCAAGACAAAATTCAAAGAAGGATAAGGGACTAAATTCAAGTCACTTGCCTTGTCCTTGTGATATATGTCTATTATCTTTCAATTTCAAAATATCAAATCAAGGGCACAAAGTTAGAATTCAAACACATCATTATTCTTGACCAATTTCTATAGGTGTCAATATTTTCTGGACCATTTAATCATTAGTCAAAACAATTTCATCAATTCATTACAATTAGTTGGGTTGATTTTTAATCGTCCATAAGTTTGGTTTATGGCTCAAAATTTGACACCATAGAATCAAATGTCTTGACCAATTACTTTTTGTTAAATCTTTCGAATCTACATTAATAAGCAAAATTTATATTGTTCATATAATAAGACACCCATCTATTTCTTCATTTACCCAAAATTGTACTCTAATGTGTTGATTAAAAAAAATGGAAAAGTTTTCAACAATTATATGTGATGATGAGATTTAAGAGAAGCAAAGTTTGCTGCATGCTGACTGGTTCCATGACACGGTCAAAGGCCAAAAATTTCAAGAGTTAATAATAAGATTTGTGTAAAAATTCAAAAATCAAGTTTAAAAAGAGGAATATTGAAAACCGGGTTAGATTTAGATGTAAAATGCCAAAAGAAATTTTCTTAATTGAAATAAGGACTAATTATGTGAAAGACTTAGAATTTGTGGCTTAAAGGAGCACAAAATATGTCTTTTGGGTCAATATAGAAGAAATCAGGAAGTTTGGAGATCCCATTGCAATTTTCTAGAAAAAAATCTATGCCTTAGACTGATTTAAGTGAAATTTAGAAGATCAAGGACTTGGCTGCAAATTTTTTTCAAAAAATATGGGCGGCACAACGCTTTAGGCGCGGTGCGCTCGCCCTGGGACTCATTTTCTTCTTTTCTATTCTTATTTCTTTTGCAATTATTTTAGTTCCAAAATGCCATCTAATAGAAATTACAACGATACCAATATACAAATTAGGAATTTTACTTGTCTCCCATTTTCTTGTTTACCATAATTTCAATGAACATAACTTTTACTAAAAAGGTGTACTAATTATTTATGAACTTCAAATAACAACTTACGCTAGTTAATCCCTCGCGCGGAGTAGACTGTGCATGATGTGCCCTGGAATGTTGCTCTGATACCATTCTTGTCATGTCCCCGCTAATTTTTCATTTTTCTTGAAATATCTTATATCGAATAACAAATTCTATAGCGGAAGCCTTAATACAAACAACATGAATGAGATGTACAAAACTAACAAATTTCTTTTTGTCTTGTAGAATTTAACATTCTCTAAAGCTAATTACTTAAACTAACAAGTTAATTTTTAAGGAATCATTAAAACTAGGTTTTTCAATAAAATGTGAAGAACACAAGAAGTATATAAATAGATATATTTCATTGATTACCAAAGCAAGCAAAATTAATCTAGTCAAGAAAAATTATTTGGAAACTATTATACTAAAAGGTAAGTTTCCAACTGATAGAAATATATTTATAGAAAGGTGAGTATACTTATTAATACAAAAACCATTAACTTCATAGTATCTTCAAAGACATGTTTCCACTATATAAAGAACTCTACTCCCTTCGCGAGCATACTTCAACTCATGGCTTGCCTTACTTTTCAAATATCATATTTTCAATCATCTACAAAAATTATAGAAAAAAGGAGTGAGTACTAAGTACTCAATAAGTAACAAACCCTTTGATTCACCTTTTATTTTGGAGATTTGTTTCTAAGAAAACATTGTGTGCATAAAAGCTTTTCAATACACAAGATGACTCTATCACTAGTTAAACTAATACCCGTGGTGCGCGCAAGATTTATTTCAATTCAATCATGGCCATGCACGATTAAGTGGATCCACATTCGAATTCCAGTTGACCCCTACTGGAATTCCAAAAAAATCAGTACAATTACAAAGTAAATACCACACCAATTGTCGCTCATCTCGGCATCAATAGATGGCACAAAACAAATATAAAATGGGTAGAGCATCAACTAGTGATTCAAATGCAATAATCAATCTTTCTTTTCAATCACTACAAGAAATTCGTCTATAGCCGCGACAGCTGCTATAGGCCTGAATGTCACGGCTATAGGTCAATATCCACGACTTTTTCTGACGACTGGATCGTTATTAAAACCCCGTACCAATTTACTTAGAGCGACGACATTTTCCGGCTATTGCGATGACACATTATAGCAACGATTAGGTGTTGCCGCTATAAATTTTACCTCCATTTTTGTCTTTAATTTTTCAAAAAAAATTTTACCAACCCGCTCTCCATCTGGATCCCACCCGACGTGCCACCCCAGCCTAGCTTTGTTCCTCTTTATATTGGTTTTGCACATATGAGGAATCGAACCCGTCTCCCTCTCTCCAACTGCCTAGCACCTTCCCAATTTGACTAAGTGAATCTTCAATCAATTGTTTGCATTTTTAATATATATTATATAGATTTTGATAACTATAGGGACAACCACAAAACCTATAACAACTTTTCATCGGTAAATACAAGAAATAAAGGCGGGAAATTTTCCCACCAATAGTATAGTAATGACATGTTAACGTCATCGCTATCCATCGAGACATATAGCGAAGACATTTCTGTGTCATCGCTACGATCAAGAAATATAGCAACGAAAGATGTTTTGTCCCAATAGAGTTCATTTTTAGGGGCGACTTTAGACTATAGTCGCCGCTATAGCCTACATACCGGGTCTCACCCTCTATCATATGTTCGTCGCCATAGATGATACCCTATAGGGACGCTTAGGTTTTTGTCACTATGTTTTCGTCGTTGTTGCTCATATTCCTTGTAGTGAATACATCAAAATCCATGTTTATCTCATAGAAGACTTCAATAAAAAACTATGCTTATCATAAATGCTTATCGTATCAAACATTTATCATAAATGTTTCAAGTTGTATTTCTTACATATATATGACGGAGGTTCATTTCCAAATGCTAAACTAAGTGTTTGATAGGTTTTAAGGGTTGTTCTCCTCACCACAATAATTTTGGACGAATGTTCTTTATTTTATATATATGAAGGGTTGGAGACTTATCTAGGACCAAGACAATTAGCCTTCAATATGGGTGTATGGGTGTGGAGAGGGGAAGGGAGGACAAGAGGGTCGGGTGGGAGTTGATGGTGAATTCTCCATTTCTTCCTCGTATTTATAGTTGCGGATTTAGCTATTTTTAATAAATATTTGAATTCCACCAATCCGTACGCGACAAGTGGCGCATTGTAGTGCCGTACACTTGGTGGCATCGTGGTAAATTTCTCGGGCAGTCCTTATACTTTGTGCTGTCTTATGATTAAGTCATAATATTTTGATCCATGTTACTTGAGTCCTTTCAATTGATAGGGGTTTTACAATTAGGTTATCAACTTCAAGTCATGCTATTAATAACCACATTCTTTACCTCTTGGCTCCTTTGAGTCACAATTCTTTAAATTCTTGTGACATTTCAAGCGACTATTCGATCATTATCATTTAAACTCAGGCGGTTATTCCATCATTGTCAATACTTTGTCAATAACCATATTCGTATTCTCACTCATTGTCCAAATATCGATCATCATGCTTTAATTCTTGACATTTAAGTGCATAACATTCTTGTAATAATTCAAATACGATTAATTGCCACATTCTATTTCTTGGTATTCATTCGAGTGGCAAACCTTGAAGTTTTGTAATTTAATACAATCACATTGTTGTACTTTAATTCTTGACAACCTTATAACAATTTAATATCATCATATTGTCATAATCTAATCCAATTTAGTGTCAAAATATCGATTATGCTGTCAAGAATTGTTTCCTAATTCTTAGTGTTCGTTTGAGTGACAATCTTGTGTCCTTGAAGATGATCAGGTTATTATATTGAAATTTTGGCCGTTCAATTGAGTAAGAATCTTGCAGTCTTATGATACAATTCAAGTAGTTATTCAATCATAGTCAAAATAACAATTACATGTTTAAAATTTTGCGAGGTATGTAATACATTGTCCGTCTACTTTATCATTAATCCTATTTTTCTGTCAATATCAAGAAGACAACACGTGGAGCCATATAAATTTCACATTTTCATTACAAAATCAAAGTAAAATATTTTCTTACTTTGACATTAGTGCAATTCTAAATGAATGATTTCGTCAAAAAATTTGGAGGGTTGGGCACTCCCATTGAAATAAAATATTTCAAACAAATTCAAAGAATATTGAGTTTCAACTAATAGATTATGCTTTTGCCAGCAAAGGATTTGGTTTTTTTACTAATTTGTGTAGTCTTTTTCAATCTAACTAGAAGCCTTTCTTTTCTTTCCCAAAGTCAGTGGTGAAAGAGTGTACTGTTGTGCTTTCTGCTTGATCCATTTTCATAAATGATCTTCTTGAAATCAAAGCATTTTGATAACCTGCAATTAAAGGGCAAAAAAAAAAAACATTGATGTACTGCACCTTACACGGTCCCATGTTTAGTGTCCCCTCATTAATTCCCCAGTAATGCTCTAAGAGCAGTACATATCCTTTTTACTCTAAGTTATACTCCCTCTATTCCAAAAAGATAGTCCACTATTCCATTTTCGTCCGTCTCAGAAAGATAGTCCACTTACCATATTAAACATGTATTTAATGTTTCATTTCCATATGTACTCCTAATTAATTATTGTTATTCAACTGCCTATACATTGAAATTATTTCAAACAATTAATGACACAAGGGTTTATATAGAAAAATAAGGTAAAATTAAATGTTCTAACCACATTACCTACTAATCCTTAATCTACGTAAAATTACTTACCAGACTATCTTTATGGGACGAAAGGAGTATTTATCAATGGATATTATTAGATATTATTCTTAAATATTTGAAATAAATCTTTCACAAAAATATTGACATACTAGAAATGCTCTAAAGGGACAAATATGAAAGATTTTTTAAATTTAAAGACAAGTGTTTTAAATTATCAAAAGTTCTACAGACACTACTGGTTTTTCTAGTAGTTATGTACTTAGATACATGAAAAATATTAATGTAACAAACGTAGTGCAAAATGATCTCACCTGCCAGAGATCGGGACTGAATATAGTGTGTTTAATAAAGCATTTTAGTTGAATAAAAGTGCTCTTCCGATCTGCCTTACTTTCTACAATTTACTACTAATGTGTCTTAAGAAGCAAAGAGGCAGGATGGTTTCAATATCTTGGATTGTCCATATAGTTCAAAAGTGGGAAAACCAGCAAGGTTGCCACATTAAATCCTTAAACACTTCTAAGACTAGTGACAAATAATTATATGATCCTTTTTCCCCTCTCCTCTAGACTTGATGTAGACAAACATTCACGAGTTTCACTAATACAAAGCCCTTGAAGGATCCAAACAGATAATCCTGCAGGCTGCAGTATTCTTCGAGCAAGAAATTAAATAACGCTCAAATGTAATAATTTCATGTACCCGGGAGGCAGCAAAGAAGATAAAATGAGGGGTTGCCTTTAGTTGACTACATGGTGTTTGATCTTTTCACTCCAAGAAGATTAAATGACTTGTATTAGAAAGCGTTCGAGGCAGCACCCGTTTACACAGTAGAGTTAAATGCCAGTGTGGAGGGTCGGCTTAGGGGGTCGGCGACGCAGCTAAAAGAGTTGTTATAACAAATGTCGGTGTGAGTGAAATGCCATTCAAGCACATTAAAATAAACAAAAGAAATTGTATTGAAAATAAAGATGAAAGTTAAAAGGAAAAGCACAGTTGAGACTTCAATTCACCTAGGTTATAGTTTCACGGGTTATTTCTCGATCTCTGTTCCTCCGGTGGCTGCTTTGAGCACTTCTGACTGCTGGTTGCTGCTCAGACCGTCTGATTTTGGGTGAGGTTTGAATTTTGGGGGGAGGGTTTACTATTCTGTTCGCGGATGTTGGGGGTCTGTCTGATGTGAGCTTTTAAAACACTAAATTAGGGGTTTTGAAATTGGCTGATTTGGGCCCATGACTTGTCTAATGCGGTGCTCTCTAAATCATCAAATCTGGTTCCAAATGGTACCAGATCTTTCTTTTTAAAAAAACTCCATTAAAATGTTCCCTACAGACAGGGAGAAAAATTAGTCAAACTAGTCATGTCCATTATTTCATGGACTAACATAATGCTATGAAGCACTAGGAGTGTTTAGTACCAATTTAAGTGGTAATTAATGTGGCATTAAATGATATAAGTGAAATTGACTTGTTTTTCGTTGACCTCATCCCATCTCAATGTTCTTCAAAGTCACCGAAAATCTGAAAATTCAGCGTAACCTCTCACCCCAATCTTCTTTGTTAATCTCAATTCAATTCCAAAATTAATAAACCTTTGCAACTAATTTTTTCAATCGATGTGGTGTCAATATTTGACTGCATTTTCATTTCAAAAATCTTCTCTCAATCTAGTGTCAATCTTAGAAGGAGTGGATATGAGTGAAAGCGAGCCTACCTATTATCCTTTAGCTTTCCCCTTTGTCGATTCTTGGAGAATTTATGCATTATCTCTAATACATTAAACAAATTAAGTGGTAAAAACTTCTTTTCCTGACTAATATCCATGATTCTCTCTGTACTTTTTGGAATCACTCACAATTTGGAGTATGGTTTGTGAAATCAATTTTGATTGGAGACTGCATCTACAAAATCTTATCTATGCAATAATTTGTAGCATCACAATTTCCACTGCTGTCAATATTGTTGAAAGATCGATCTTTCACCAAAGTACTTCACCAATTTCAATCAATGAAGCAATTCTCTCCCACTGTAGGAGAGTTAGTGCCCCAGTATTAGGTCGATAAGAGCAATACTTTTGGAGGCAATTTGGCCAATAATGTGATTTCTCACCTCTTCAATGGTACGTTCTCTTTTCTAGGCAATTGTGGATGGATTCGATTTTTCTATTATATGCTGATTTTCCTGTTATTTTTTGAATTGCAATCTTTGAGACTATATATTTTTTCTAGTAGAGTCACCCAATAGCTTTCTAGTAAGTTTTTTGCAACTTACGTATATATGGTCTGCATAGTACTTAATGGGTGTTTTCCTCTATCTGGGTTTTGGATGAATGAATGATTGTGTAATCTTTACTATACTTGTAAAATTAAAATTGGGCTTTTCTAAACACTTTCTAGTTATGGTGCTTTAGTCCTTGATGTTTTTTCTTTCCTTATGTATCTATAGCTAGAGCTACTTAGGACAATCAGGGGAAAAATCATTCTTACCATAAATCATTTTATGTGATGAAGGAGAACTATACGGCAATATTCAGAGAGGTGGAAAACCTCATAGCAGAGTTAACTAGTTCAACAAACTTTGATCCATGGGTGTGTATTAGTTGTATTTTTGTCTTTTTACCGCTTTTTGGTTATGATTCTAAGTACTTGAATGCAATTTTTTGCAATGACAAGAAGAATTAATATATAGAACTTTGTTGACGCTGAGCATGTTAAAGTTCTTGACCAGTCGCATGTCAGCTTGCCAAGGCTACACAAAAGGAGCCATTTAAAGATTGCAAGATAACTGAAACACATAGATTTCTTCATTGAGATGAGCAAAGGTAGAACGACAAGCTTTCTAAAACCTGGTGCATTCTTCTCACTAACTACCTATATGCCTTTCACTCCGTGGCTGTGTTACTGATATCCTAAAATGCTTTGCTATTCTATTTAAGATTGTACTGTCGATTTGTTGTATTAAAAGAACTAGTATAACACAGCAACATGTATACATTAATTATACAAATATAAAAAATAGTTTAAAATCTACAAATTGTAAGTAATTTAAATTGCTTATATATATATATATTATTACCCATATATGTTCCACCTGATTGAACTCTAGTATTATGCGATGTTCAACTGATGGTATAACAGGAAAAAAATCCAATCAAGAATATGAACATATTACACATTAATACTTAATTGGAAGGATTTTTAGAAAGCAGTAAACCTTCGTTCATTGAATTATTTATTAAATGAAAGGTAACAATTTATTGAATAAGAAATTATAGAAAAATAAAAATATGCTAATGGACCAACTTTTAGTGAGATTAGAAACAAAAGTATATGATATTAAAAAAAAAAGGTTTGATATTAAACTCTCACTGCGTATTTCTTCATGCACCAAAAGCAATGACTAATATTTTGACATCTGAAGATGATACATAAGTCTTGATGTGCGAAATAGCTAATACATTATTTCATAAATCAACCAAAAAGTTGCTATACCATGCAAATGGTGGACACATTATTTTCTGTATGGTAAATCATAACCCATCTCAAAACTTGTAAACTATATACCAATATACAAACTTATGAAATGAATAAACAACATTTTGAGAATCATGCTGGACAAAACCACTATGTCGTTTGACACATGACGAATACGAAAGCATCTTTAGTTTCCTCGTTTTGAAACTTCCCTTGTAATTTATCGATCTCTAGCCTCTTAACACGCTCACATCAGTAGTCATATCACCAGGCATATCTCCCTCAACGTCTTACTATTCTTCATTGTCGTCATCACCATCATTCTCGGATCCATATTCTTCATTTGATGTCTCTTCCTATATAACGTCATCCCGTTACTAACCTCAACATAATCCCAATATAGTCATCTACATCATCCACAGGAAAAAAAAAAGGTTCAACTAAATGTTCACAATTTACACTGAATTAGAGTCAAAAAGGAAAAATATAATCACTATATACAATAGACCACGACGAAACAGAAAAGAACCGAAATATAACTCAGATATCTTGAATTTTCATATAGCTCCATTACAATTCTACACCATGTGTTTGCATTCCTCTCTTTGAAGACTTTTCAAGTTTCAAAAAAAAAAAAAGAAAAAGAAAAATGAAGCGTTAAAAGAAAACAATATAAGGCATAATTTTAGTTTTGGTAAGTCTGCAACAGAAGTTTATAATACTAATTAAGAAAAATTAAATAGAATATTAAAAAACCATCAGGAGATCAACACATAGTTACGCATGTGATAACATGCTATCCCAGTCATGCTCAATCCACTATTTCGTCCTTGAACTAAACCATAGGTTCTTCATCTATCATATTTCTAGTAAACATAATTCCCAAGTTAACCAACATTGTGAAGAACTCTAACGAATAACCATTTAGCACTGGATGTAAGAAAAATGAAAAAACAATAACGACAAATAAAGGATAGAGACATGAAAAGGGAGAAAAAACAAAAAAGAGAAACGAACCTCTCTCTATATGTGCATGCCCTATAAGTTGCACATTAGCCCTAAGCATTGTTCAAACACTAAAATATCATGATTCTCAGCCTCTTCTTAATCTCAATGACCATGCTGGACGCCAGCACGGGCCTTAAAATAAAACCAAATAGTCAACTTGAGTAATACCTACATCCTTTTAACATTTATACTTTATAGTGTGGTTTTAATATGGTGATTATACATGTGATGCAGGAGCAAAGCGTTGTATCAACTTGAGAGGTAAATGTAATAACTCTACCTATAGTACAAAGCTTAATTTGCTGAGTATATGCTTCTTATGTGCTATACGTGGATGATGTATGCATGTTTACTCCTATGCATTAATAGATTAATATTATTATACCGTGCATAATGTGTAGTATGCTAAGTATGCATTTATTGAGCATGTGGATTATTAGCATACATGAGGAACGTGTCATGATACTACTGTAAAATAACCCAATAGGTGTCGGTTATATTGATAAATAGGCGTTAGTTTTGAAGGCGATGTCTATGGCAGCAACATACATTGTAAAGGAATGGGCGTTAGTTGTTAGACGACGCCTAAAGTACACAACAATCGACGCCTAAAGTCAATTTTTAAAAAAATATATATATAAAAAGAAACAATAGGCGTCGGTTGTAGTGTTACAACTGACGCCTATTCTTTACTTTAGGTGTCGGTTCAAGCCTATACAACTGACGCCTATTATATTTTTTTAAAAAAATTAAAATTAATTAGAGAATGTAATCTGACAGAAAAATGGATAGAACTATATGCATATCATAGATCCACAATCCATGTCAAGAAACGTAATGCCATAAACTCAATTGAAAATTAAGTTTTAAATTATACAAAAAAATAATTGGCTTTTTTACTTTTCTATGCTTGGAGAAATCAATAAAAAAATTGGAATGCTACTGCTACACTCCACCATCATCCTCTTGGTTCTCTCCCAATCGTCCCGCCACCACCCTGTGCCCCAACTTCCCATTCCCTGATACTCCACCATCGTTTCTGCAGTTGTTATCTTAATGGCGCTCACATCCTTACCACAGAAATACAGAGTAAACTTCCCTTTCATGCTACCATGTCTTTCTATAACATTTGGCACTCTCTCTTTGAAACTAATGATAAGTCTTTAGCTTCAAATTTCGTTGATGGAGCTACCTTAGCCTTCTCTGGCGTTGTGAAGAACCTGTACCTGCGGTAATTAAAAGCTAGAGCTTCAAGTGGAGAATCCAAAGCATTCATCGTCTCTTCAAAAAAATCAAATGGATGCTACACAAAGAAAATATGGAAATAAAATTTAGAAAATCATAATCCATAAAAGAATACAAATAGAAGGCACAAAAGAATCTGAAAGTGGGAGAGAAAAAGTGTACAGTATGTTTTTTGTAATCTCTATGCTATGCACAGCGATATTAAAATAGGGAGAAAGGACCGGTTGCATATTGAAATAGGAAGGGGAAGAGAAAGAGAGAGAGTACAAAAGTCAAAGAAAAGTGGGGTTGCATGTTTGAGCAAGATTTGCAGGGAAGTACTTTCAAAAAAAAAAAAAGAATTGCAGAGAAGTGTGCAGAGGAGTGATGAACGAAAAGGGGCTTTGATTACAAAGCATGCGTCCAATCTTTTAATTAATATACCATATATGTTGATTGCAAAAAAAAAAATGTTAGTTTAGAGGAAGAAACGTCGGTCCCTTTTTTGGAACCGACATCTAATTTCCAATTGGGCATCGGTTGCCCTCTGGCGACTGACGCCCATTGTATAACTATAATGGGGGCGTTAGTTCTTTGTAAAGAACTGACTCCTTTAGTACAACATTTATTTTCAAAATTGCCACCGCGTATAGTTTACGAGTCGTTTATCTGAAAAATTGACGCGTATTCTTTATTTTTTTCTCTAATTCTGTAGTAGTGTGACGTGGTGAGTTGTGCATTGGTAATGCTCTTAATGATTTGCGTGAGGTCCTCTTATAATGCACCGCTTATGTAGCCGTTCGTGTAGATATACCACTTGGGGCAGTGTACCCTTGGTGAGTGTTGGGGGTTCAGTGGCTGGCTGACTGGGTATATATATTGGACACAGTGTTGGAGGCCCGATGACCCACTATTTGGGTATATATACTAGACGCAGTATTGGGGGCCCGACAGTGTATATAAAATGGTCAGGCCTTGCTTTTTGATATTGATAAGTCATTGGCGATTGTCAAGACATGGTAAGTCCTTGGGAGCAAAACATGTGCACACTGTATATATTGACAGGCCTGTCAATATATACAGTGTGCGAGTATCAATTCATTTTATTAGATATCATGAACAGGCCACCATGTTATCGTATTTACTGAGTCTTTTTGGCTTACGTAGTTGCTTTGTACTGTGCGGACCATTGGAAGTTCAAGGAGTACACTGAATCATACTGATTTCATCGGGGTAAATAATTCTATGCCGTTGTGCCAAATAAAATAGTGTATTGCATTTTCCTTAAAGGGCTGGGCATTACAACACGTATACAAATCAAAGTCAAAACTTGATAGAAAATTAAAATATAAAGTTAAAAAAAAACTTAAAAATATGTAGAAAATTTTAAGCTTCTCTACAATAAATAAATAAGAAAAAAATTCACAAATTGTTCTTTCTCACTTCCTTGAATTGTAAAAACCTCAGGGTTTCTTTGAGCTGCTTTTGTAGGAAAAATCTTAACCTAACAAATCAAACCCATGAGTACAACATGCCCACAGAGAAAAACAAAACTACTTTGATTGAACAATTTAAATTTACCCCAAGCACATCCATATATTAGTTCATGAACTCAAGAACCCAAGGTCAATCATTAACTTTACTCAAATCTCTTTAACATGGAAACATAGAAATCTATATATTTATAATACTAACTAAGTGGTGGATGACAGCAAGGAGCGGTGGCAATCAGCTGTGGAGTTCGCACAGCAATGGGGAATCCAAAGCAGAAGTGGACTTCTGAGGAGGAAAAAGCGCTACGCATCGGTGTTGCCAAGCACGATGCCGGTAAGTGGAAGAACATTCAGTAAGACCCAGAGTTCAACCACCTGCTCTATGCTCGCTCCAACATTGATCTCAAGGATAAATGGCGGAATTTAAATGTTGCCAGTGGCTAAGGGCCAAGAGATAAGTCAAAAACGCTTAAGGCAAAGTCCAGTTCTGCTGATCTTACTGCGACTTCATTGCCTGCTGCACATACCCCAGTTCCTCTCACTCCAGCAACATAGCATGAATCAACAAATGTTGTTATGGAAGATTCTTCGTATTCCCTGCCAGAAGGGAATAATGTCGTGAGGTACAACGCGATGATATATGAGGCTCTTTCAACTCTTAAAGAGCCTCATGGATCATACTCTAAAACGATTGCAGATTTCATTGAGCAAAGGCATAAGGTGCCCCAAAATTTCAAAAGGCTGTTGACTTCTAGATTAAGAAGGCTCGTGCAACAGGACAAACTTGAAAAGGTTCACAATTGTTTCATAATCAAATCAGATGTCTTGCCTGACACAAAAGCCCCTACTCCAACTCCTCTACCGGCTTCAAAGCAGAATTTGCATCCAAGAAAGGCACAGAGCATTGGGTACCTCGAGATACAGTGGAAGAGGCAGTCGTTTATGTAGCCTACAGGATTGCAGAAGCGGAAAACAAATCTTTTGTGGTAGCTGAAGCTATTAAGGAGGCAGAGAGGATTTCAGAGATGGCTCAAGAGATGGAGTCCATGCTTCAGTTTGCAGTTGATGTTTTTGATCAATGTTCACATGGGGAAACCTTCCTTATAGCATACTGAAGTCATGGAGAAGTTCATACTTTGTAAATCTTTGACGTGTTAGTCTTATAGTTTACAGTTATGTCTAATTATGTTTGGCATTAATGTTCACTTTTGTCGACTCCTAAAATAGGCATATGTTAGTTTAGTAGCTACTTATCGGCATGATCGCCCCGTGAGAAGTTGGTCTGTGGATGGAGATTCTTAACTAGTTTTGTTGGCTTTCGTGCTAAAATAAAAAATTAAAAAAAAACTAAGTGGCGGGTTAATTTTTCCCGTCTAAAACTAGCATCCTAAGGGAATTGGGAATCTGATGTCATGATAATGTTAAGCTAATGTCGCTGATGTCTTATTTATTTTTCTTTTTTTATTTTCGTTCATCCTAATAATAATATATATTTATAATACTAACTAAATTGTGAGTTAATTTTTCTCGCCTAAAACTGACATCCTAAGGGAATTGGGAATCTGATGTCATGATGATGTCAAGCTGATATGACTGATGTCTCATTTATTTTTTGGTTTTTATTTTCGTTCACTAATAATAATAATCTATATATTTATAATACGAACTAAGTGGTGAGTTAATTTTTCACACCTAATACTGACATCCTAAGGGAATTGGGAATCGGATGCCATGATGATGTCAAGCTATATTCGCTGATATCTCATTTATTTTTCTATTTTTATTTTCGCTCATTATAATAATAATCTATATATTTATAATAGGAAGTAATCGGTTAATTTTTCCCGCCTAAAGCTAACATCCTAACGGAATTAGGAATTTGATATCATGATGATGTCAAGCTAATGGCTCATTTATTTTCTGTTTTTATTTTCATTCACACTAATGATAATATGATAATACTAACTAAGTGGTTGGTTAATTTTTTTAATTTTGCATGGAAATTTTTAATAATCTATTTATATGCTTGCATTATTCTTTTTTTTTTTCAAATTTTCAGAATTTTGTTTATTACATCTTTTAATTTTGTATAGTAATTTTTAATCATCTCTTAGTTGTTAATGTGGAACTTTGGCCTTTAGAGATGCTTTAGATTTCAATTAACCAAGTAAGTGTATCAATTAAATTCTTAATTATCTCTTTCGTTGCGTTTAACTAGGTAAGTGCAGCAATCAAAGTCGTAATTATCTCTTTCATTTTATATTTAAATAATCAAGGCAACCTTCAAGCTGCCCAATCGGGTAAATTTACAAACAGCTATATATATATATATATATTACACACATATATTTGCAAGCAACCGATCAATTAACATAGAATATCAATTTTAGAAGTAATTGCACAAATTTTTCTTTTAGTTAATTTTTAGTTCGAGTGATATAGTTGATAAACGTATATCAATTTTATTTTTATCATTTAATTAATTATTTGCTTTAGTTTGTTTTAGAGACGTATATATGTTTCCCGTGCAACGCACGAGTAGATTAGCTAGCAGTAGTAATAATAATAGTAGTAGTACTAATAATAATATAATAATCAATATCTCAAGAAAAAATATTTAATTTGATACAATCTCCTAGTCAATGGATGCAATTCAAACCAATCTTATAAATGAGACATGCCACTAATAATATCAGATATCAAATAAGGAAAACTAAAAATGAAACCATTCCCACAATTTACTGGATTGACTAAACAAAGAGGAAAATGGGAAGGAGGAGTTAATCAAGGAATTACCAAAATTCGAATTTGGGAAAGATAAAGTTTTCTTACCCAATCAATTAGAAGAGATGGCTGGATAAACTCCAGCAACATATGGCCTCTAGGGTTCGAAATAGAATTGGATACGTGCGGCAAAAGGAAAGATACAGGTGAATACTGAAGAAAAGTAGAATGCCATTCACGAAGCAGAACATAATCAACAGATACGATAATTACAAAAGAGGATTACACAGGAGCTGAGAAGGGAAAGATGGAGAATAATAAGTAGCATGAGGATATATACGGAGAAGGGATAAGACAATGCGTCGGGATAAAAAAAAAAGTAAATCCACCAGTAATTAAATCTATAATGCAAAAGAATGACCGAGAGGGTTACCATTTAGAGAGTGGCAGGACAAAAATAAAGGGCACTTATGTAATGCCTCGAGTTCTAAGTACTCGAGAAGCTACTAAACTTCTCTACCTTTACTTCAATAAATTCGGAAGATAAGCATTTCCATAAATAAGTGCGGAATTTTTTTTTCTTTTATTTAAATAACATAAGAATATTTCATAAACCTTTAGTAAAGTAACCATCATCAAAATAATAACAAATACTCAAATCATTGCCGAAATATTCAACTTCAAAAGAACAACCATGTCTGCAATAATTATCCAAAATCAAAGAAAACTTTAACAAAACAAACATCAAATTCTTTTCCTTATCAATTGTCATCCCCTGCCGAGCCACTGTTAGTTCCAGAACCTGTAATGTTTTGAGATAAAGGGATGAGTGTTTTGAAGAAATACTCAGTAGATTCCAGCACACAACCTTTAAAACATACAATACATATTATGCGATTTAACACATATACACATACAAATTATGTCTTTAAACCTGTTAAAATGACGGAGCCTGACCCCCCAATTAAGGTAAGCTAGGCCTGTGGGCTCCTGATTAATATGAGCTAAGTATGTGGGCTCCTGATTAAGATGAGCTAATTATGTGTATACTTTTATATTCATACCACAAATCACATAAACACATGCATAAACTCATAACATATAATTGCATCATATTTTTAATAAAATATGCGCATATAACTTTGAAAAACAATTTTAGTAAGGAAATCTACCTTAATTTCACTTTCCCCTTTGAGTTTGAGCTAATAGGCGGTCAGTTATGTGTCAAGTTATGCTCCTCGTCTAGCAATTAAATAATTTAGATGTTAGAAATTTGAAAATATTTTAAATTCAATAAATGTATGAAATGAAAAGATAAACTTTGAAAGTTTTGGCTCAAAATATAAACTTTTAAATCTTTAGGGACTGAAATGAATAATTCTAAAATTTTGATGACTGAAATAGAGTTTTTCAAAAACTTGAGGACTAAAACAGACCATACTGAAACTTTGGGTTAACTTAAACACTAATGAAACTACAGGGACAAAAATCGGCTGGAATAAAAGATTTGGTACCAACTTCGCCGTAATAAAACATGAAGGCCAATTACAATCCTATAATTTGGCAAAGGACTGAAACGACTAAACTACAAACTTGGGGACCTGTGCGCAAATCGGATTTCAGTTAAAATAAAAATCCCTAAACTCTTAAACCCAATTCGTCCCTTATTTGGAGACCAAGAGTCAGAGAGGATGAGGGGTCGATGGGGGTTGATCGAGGCACGAGTTGCTTGGTTCGCGATCGACAGAGAGGTTTGGCCGAGGCACTTGAAGGATTCGCGATGGGGTTCTTTAAGCAACGGTTCAGGTTCGTAAAGGGGCCGTTCGGTTGACAGTGGCGCGACAGAGAGTCGAACCAGAGACAAGCTCGGTGAAGGTTCGACCGAGGGTGAAGGTGGAGGTTTATGAATGGTTCGAGTCGCGGATGAATTAGTGTGCAACTAGGTTCGAAGGCAGTGAGTCGTGTTCGAGGATTGGGTTCGAAATGGAGTCGCGGTCTAGGCTTGGCGAAGGTGAGTTCTAATGGTTCTTTGGCTTTTGGTTTGGGTTCCTGGATTTTTTTCTGAATTTTCTTGTGTGGGTCTTGGTTTGAGGAGATTCTGGGGTTGTTCGTGGAGACCTCCGGCGGAAGGGGAGGTGGCCGGCGACTGGTAAAGGGATGAAGGGACGGTGGCGGTGTATTAACTGCGGAAAAGGTTCGGGTCAATGGATGAAAGGCGATGGGTCGACTCAAAGGCAGTAGTGTCTGCCGTTTTTTGTTTGTGTGTGTTTGCAATGTATACCTTTGAATGAGAATTTGTTGAATGTATTTCTATGCTTGTGATTTTTGTGCTGGGTGAGTGAATGTATTTGCAGTGTAATTGTCTGCTGGAAATTGGATGTGTTTCTGCGTATGTATCTGTAAGTGTGTTTGTGTTGCGGCTTTCGTTGTTGCGAGGTGTGAGACTGGTGTGTACTTGTGTATACATATATATAACAGTTGCTGGGCATGAGGGAAGATCGTGGGAGATTGTGAGATATTTTATGCTGTTGAGATTCCTCTGAAAATCAGAACACTGATGAGATTTTCAGTTGCCCTAACGACAACTTTGGTTGAAGAGATGCGAGAAGAATTGTCTCCAAGAATCTGGGTTGAAGTGGTCTAAGCGCTGTTTGGTTTTTCTGGACTTAAGTTGGGCTAGAATTTTCGGCTCAAATAACCATTTGGGCTTGCATACAAATGAGAACTTGGGCCTTGGATTTTAAGATATAAAAATTGGGCTTCAAAACGAACTTGAACATAAGAAAAACTCAATTTTGGCTTAAATTGAAACTAGACCAAATAGCTTGGAATATAAATTTGGGTTTTAAAAGCTATTTTACATGACTTTATGATTTTGGTCGAACTGTAGGAATTTCTTTGATAACGAAATTAATACTTAATTGGACTCAAATCTTATATTTGGAAATACAGTCCAATTAATACCAAATTTGCGTTTTTCTTTAAAATAAATTAGACGAGCAACGTGAATTCTTTAAAACATATTATCGTGACCAATATTAAAATAATGAAATTGGGGTGATAGTGACACGCTTCAATTCTTTTAAAATCTTTTAAAATAGAAATTTTTATTTAAGAAATTCCAGTCGTTACAACTTAAGTGTCTTTATATATATTGATATATTGATATAGATAGTGCACTGACCAAGATTTGTATTTTTTTTTTTTGTATTAGCGTCGTGCTGCTGTGTAGTGCCTACTGCGCTGCCATAGGCAACACTCCATTAGCAGCGCTGCTACATAGTGCCTACTGGCACTACGCGTGGTGCACACCAGCGCTGCCTGCAACAACCTCTGAGTGCCACAGTTTGGGACAGCAGGTGTTGTACCATCCTCCGTTTTGGTCTCTATTTCGCCTCCGGTCTTTCAAATTACAATTTACATTATTCCAAAACAAACCTATTCTAAAATATTAAAAGGAAAAACCTATATCCCAAGTAAGGGTGTCAAAAAAACTCGATCCACTCCAAACCCAACGGATGCCCAATCCTTTTGAGAAAACATTTCCCGATCCGTGGATTGGTGGAGCGGATTGTGGGAGAATTTGCGAGCCGCTAAAGGATCACGGATCAAATCGGATTAAGGTCGATCCGATCTGATCTGTTTACAAAAAATAAACTTAACTTTAGAATAGAAAAGTGGTAATATATTTTCTATTGAATAGAAAATTCATAATCAAAAAAATTATACTACGGACCTTGCAATAGAATGACTGATGAAAAAATTGAGGAGGAGGTAAATATTAGTAATTTAAAAGTTGTCCTATATATGTTTTAATTTTTTCTTTGCTTTAGGTAACATTTTGTCTTCTTTTTTGCAAGCACAATCTTGTATAAATTCTAATACTTATACTGACACTCTCGACTCTTGACTCTTGAGAAATGAAGATTTGAAAAAGATACTTTTCTTTTCTTTATCTTTAATTGTTTTGTTCATGTTGACATATTTAACTATTTGATGTGTTTGTAATGTCTCCAGTAGTTTATTTCTGACTGTCAATGGGTATGCGTGTCACAAACTTACTAGGAAGTTCTTATTGTTGATGAATAATGGGTGATGACTTGATGAGTTTATATTATAAGTTGCCATATTGACTGTTGGGTAAAAAAAAAAGGTGTTAAAAAAGGGTTCGTGGATCGGTTGGTGGATCGCTATCTTGATCCACTCCGATCTATGACCCGCTCCAATCTGCAAGTCGTGGATCGTGGATGAAAACATGATTTTATAGATATTTCATGAAGCAAAACGGATTGGTACCGATCCAATCCATTGCTATCCCTAATCCCAAGATTAGGATTTACAATTGATCTATTCGAAAATCTATTTGAAAAAAAACATAAATTGAATTTACAAACTCGATGCTAAACATACTTCAAAATTATAAACCAACAACCGGGCTACAAATAATTGTATAAAACCATTCAATGGAATTCAGTTATACATATAAACATTCATGAACACCTAAGCATCGCTCAAAACTATAAAACATGTATTCCTATGATCGTGTTAATTCTAATATTAAATTAAAGATCTAAACCTATGTTTGATACCAATTGTTGGAAACAAGAATAAAGAATAGCAATAATTTCAAAAATTATTTTCTTCAAGTATGAACAATCTGGATGTCTAATTCAATATGTTAATATCACGAGTAATTGCCTAAAGAGAAATCAGCAGAGTATACCTTTAGTATGCAATTAATCTCATGGTCAACAAGTTTGAACTCCTCGCTCCCAACCATTAGATCTTTTCTAGAATACTCCCAAGTCTTGGATTACACCGACGAGTGGGCGTCGCCAGGAATTAATTAAAACCCAACACAAGAGTTGAATCATAGAGCATTAGAATTCTCTACAAGAATATTGAGGGAGGTGCGGCTATACTCAAGATTGAGGAACATGGCCTCTCCCCTATAAAGGGAAAAACCGTGGCTCATTGGAGAAAAATATCTATTTCTAGCAAGACTGTACAAATCCTGGAGTTATTTTCTAAGTAATTCCATGACTTTCTAGAAGCGTCTAGAGGGACCTAATTGGATTTACATAATTAGGCCCCCAATAATTAAAGCCAGTTAAGCCGACTCAAACTGTCTGACTTAATTATTAATAATTTGTACTCTCTCTCAAAGAC
Source organism: Nyctanthes arbor-tristis (assembly GCA_963692815.1). Taxonomy (NCBI): domain Eukaryota; kingdom Viridiplantae; phylum Streptophyta; class Magnoliopsida; order Lamiales; family Oleaceae; genus Nyctanthes; species Nyctanthes arbor-tristis. The sequence goes on from CAVNYN010221538.1 coordinate 67,220, forward strand.
GAATAATTGCAACTAGTAATTATATAAATAATCATATGAACTAAAATAAATAATCCCTTAATTAATTGTCATCTCGAGTTATTTATCAATCTAACAGTTCGTCCCCATCTTATGATCTAATAATTCATTAGGCATACACCTGACTGTATCTCCTAATTAATTATACGCATTGCTAAATTCTCAATCACTACTACTATGATTTCTATTTAGTAAAGTCCGCTAAATACTAACGTTGGAGTCTTTAAATTATACTTACAAGTGATTAATTAAGCAGATCATTTAAATTTTTATTCAAGAGCAATGGATTCATCTCGTAGTACACATTCTACTAATTCACATTCTTTTGATTCCCAATATGTAAAGCATATTAACCAAATATTTATTCAGCATTACCCATAGCATATTTAAGTCCCTAAGGATTGCTTCATAACAGAACCCGTCCGAGACATATTTAGACAAACCATATGACAGCCATGTGAAACTTTAACTCACATGCATTCTCATGCCATGGAATTAATTCACACAATAGTCCAATCCAATATACTTATCCTGAAGTATATCAATTTCACCCCTCACGACCACTACTAGTTACGATGATCAAGATAAACTGCTTACTCAATTAAGTTAGAGTGGTAGACAAATGAACCTCAATAGAATAAATAGCCAACCTTTATTTCAGGACTAAATTTTTTCCATTTGAAATATTAAATCGTACTTCTAAAGTACCAATTTAATAGTTTCTCATAGCAATCGATGGTACTTTATTACTATTCTAAATTAACAAGTTTGTAAATAATAATCATTACATTTATTCTGTAAATAAATAATTTTTTATTTAAACTTCAGTCAAATATACTTTATTGGGCACATATCCCAATAAGTGTGTCTTACCAATTTGAAAGTAAAGAATCAGTTGATATTTTTGTTTATGGTGTAACATCAGAATAAGTTGCTTGATAAACCAAGTAACTAAACAAGCATGCCAAATTCCAAATTATTGTGAGCATTGAGCCAATGACACAATTTCTATCGTTATTATAGTGCCTTTTGTAAAGAATTTGATTTATTAGTAGATTGTTCCTCTGAAGGAAGCTACTAGAGAGGGTGATGATATATTTGTGACATTTCAGCTAGCTAGTTCTCACTTGGCCCGTACTTGTTTATTCTACATTTTTGTTGAAGTTGAACGACATGGACGCCTTTTTTGCCTCTGAAGTTGGCTGTAATCCTCATAATCGAGAGAACCATAATCGAGTATTGAAGTGCCTAAATCCTAAATTGCGCCACCCTAAATTGTGCCACCCCGAGATCCTAGTAATCCTTACAATCCTTTGTACTTGAATTCTTAAAAATGTTCTAACACCACCCCTAGATGCTTTTATAGCCTCTAGTTATGAATGGTATGGGTCCATTAGCATAGCCACCGGCATCAACTTAACTTGATTTCTAAGTAAACAAAGTCATTGTAGCGAAGTGTCCAAAAATGGTCCTGTTTAATGTCCAACAAACCATAAAATTTAGAAATGATTTTTTAAAATGTAGAAAAGATGTAACACTAAACGTCTGATATCATAATAACGTGGCATGAGAAAGAGGGTGATGTGACACTAGAAGGTGATGTGACATGAAAAAGAGCCATTGGCTGTGGTTTTTGATAATTTGAATATACTTTAAAATCTGAAAGAAATTATTAGAATTAAGGGTAATTAGCGGAAAAGGGCCCTAACTTTTAATGTTATTGTTCAAGAAGTCCCTACCTCTGAATTTTTTGGCAATTTCATCCCTACCTTCATATTCTTCTTGCAAAATTCATCCTTATATGCATTTGTCTTCATTTTCAAAAAGGCATTTTCATCCTGTCATAGTTCAAACATCTAAAAAAATTGCAAATTATTTCCCAAAATAATTATTATCATTCGAAACAAATTAAAATAATTTGATTATTGAAAAAAAAATTAAAGACAATTACTTTTTTCAATAATGCTAATTAATTTTAAAGCCTTGTTTGAGCCTCTTTTCTTTTTTTTTTTTTTTTACTTTAACTGTAGGTGGACAAACATCCGCTTTCGTAATTGAAGAAAACTAAACTCAAATGGGTATTAGGCGTGATTTCTACAAAGAAAATATGAATGTGGGGATGAAATTGCCCAAAAAAATCAAACGTAGGGACAATTTGCACAATGACACACCTTTTGTGCCATTAGCCTTAGAATTAAATATAGTTTAATGAGCATAATTCAAACAAACATCAGTCCCTCATGCCACTATTCAATTTTTCTAAGAAAATAGAGCAAACTCCTTACTAAGTAGCCCTCAGAGCAATAGCGAGATCTTATCTCTACATACACATGACATTAAATGATAAAATCAGCAAAGTATTAATGCACTCATTTAATACTAAATAAATCATTTGATCTTGAATGGATGTCAAATAGAGATGAATAGCATTATGTTAATACTTTGAGAAGTAACTAATTGTTTTAAAATTTAGGGCTTGTGATTCTCAAATTCTTACTAAGTTTCATTGAATTATTATTTCCCTGAGATTCACAATCGAATTTGACATCCATTCAACTTCATAAAACCCAAAATCTACATCAAGATTAATTAGCATGAGTCACGCTATTTAGACATATAGATAGACACACTAGGGCAAAGCAGGTTTAAATTGTTGGGGAAAATTACTGATTTGTGTGATACTTGTATAACATAAAATTAATTAAAAATCAAACAAAGCATCTCAACCAAATAAGACAATAAAAATAGTAGAGAAAGACTTAAAATGGCTGGCCTAAGAGAATCGTGTCAAGAACACTGTCCTAAATTCATATTGCCCTCCCCTCGTTTGGGTACTATCAGCGTGATACGGCTCCAAGATAAAACCTCTAGCTCTCAATCAAAATTCCATCCATAACCACGACCACAGGGAGTGGAAGAACAAGTCTCTATCGGTGTATTGCGAAATAGTATAAACTATATGATATGTATGGGAGAATTTCTTAGGTTGTGTCCCAAAACAATGAAAATAAGCACATATTTATAGTGCATGAATCAACCCCCACATGAATGATAATAAAATGGATTAAATTCTTAGAATGGAGGTTACAAGTGAAATTAAGATAAAAATTAAAAAGAAATAAAATGTTTTAAAGTTTCAAAATAAAACATAAGTTACAACAATCCCCACAAACTTTAAAACATTCAAAATAAAAATAATATGTATATAGTGGCATTAGGCTTAGGTATCTTGCGAATCGAACCTCGCTTAATGATAACAAATTCCATTTAAGAGAACCGTAATGGACTAAGCCTTGAATAAGGTCTCTTTGCCAAACTCTAATTTCATACACAGAATATCAATTTAGGCTCAAGTTCTTAGCGGGTAGAGCTATTAATGGCCATGTGCTCTTTTTTTGATTCTAGTAAGAATCTTTAGAGAATAGCACAATCCCATAGCCACAGCCTCATGGCAACTCTTACATAGGTGAGTCCTTTAAGGGTACGTGTGACCCACATCCTGTGAGATTTCTCGCCTCGTAACTCATTTAGGGTTATACCCGTCATAATGTCACAATTTTAGCACTATCACCATAGGGATGGGCACAAATATTATAATGCTACGAGTTACACATTGCAGGTTATTCCTAGAGTAATGCTATTTAGCATCACATGGTGCTTGAGACCATATCAAGGTGGCATAAATGATAAGTCAAATCAAATGAGTCTTTTATTCATGCATTTAATTTTACTTATCATTCAATGCCACATTAGTTGCGATGTAGACTGGTGCCAAGCACCACTGGTGCTATATAATAAGTATTATTTTTATTCCTACCACATTGATCCTTATTCATATGATCTCCAATCACAAAGGTTGGGTTACTCCTAAAGGTGACTCCCTTGTGGGCTCATTCATCACCCTCAATGATTAATTTTGTCCTTTTGGACACGTTTTCCAGGTACCAGTATTTTCTGATATCGATATTCTCACACTTCTCAAGATATAATAGATCTATGTACCTTTGTTTTGTATTATTATTACAATCAAAACAATGTCATATACAAAGTGTTTTCCATATGTCAAAATTAATTTACCCCCACAGTTTTAGAATTTCTAGGCTAGTAGAGTTTTCCGATAATAAGATTATTTATATAGCTTAATATTATGAGAAATCTAGAACTCCTATATAATGGGTGTATCAAGCCTTATGATGTCTCTTTTCATGCAAAATTTAAAAATAAGCTCGTCATGCACAATAGTTAATTATCCAACATATTGACAAAATGAACAATATTGTAGATAACTTTTAATTAAACCACATGTACTCTTTTCATTTCTCACACCTTTTGTTTTATAGGCTTTCCCTTGTGATTTCATATCAATACCGACATCATCTATGCTTTGGCCTTAAAAGTTTCCTAAAGTTTAAAGCACTACTAGTATTTTCATGAGAAGCCATTCCAATTACAATAATAAGAAGAATCACAAAGGCAAAGTAAAAACCGTAGATAAATGAATTCATCAATATGCATGCTAGCCAATAATTATCAACTCTCCATTACTAATAGCACAAAGTTTAAAGTTGAAAATAGGGACTGGTATAACATAATTGATTAAAAAGAAAATATAATAATATCCTAAAATCGGCAACTTTAAACTGACATAAGCAATTTATGCTAATAGCCAAATACAATCCATAACATAACGAGGGCAGTGAACAGTCAAAATACTAATCAGAGTAATTCAACTGTGAGTATACAAAATATTCTGCCGTATGTAATAATTCTAAACAAAATGATGAATTATTGTGTTATGGTTAAAATATTCCTGTTATAACAGCTTTATGCAATCGGTTATAGAAAGATGATAGCTAAAGTAAAATTTCTAGTCAAAATTTAAACTTCAAACAACTTAATTTGGCCAGAATCTAATGTACAAGAAAACTCGGCTTAAAGCAATAGTAGATGCCAACCATGCAGTAGAAATTAACATAGAAATATTCCTTTTATCATTTCCCTTTTGATTAGCAAAATGCAATTAACAAATTTGAAGTTACAATTTTGTGATACGACTGGTACATAGAGCTATTGTGAGCTTATGATGACAGAAGTAAACTCAAAAATGGATTCTGATCTTAAAATCATCACTCAGATGTTAAATCAGTGAGAAAATTAATATCAATATATGAATGCAACTTCAATATGGAAGATCAGAAACTGAAGCAGAATGTTAACTTGAATATGGTCATAAATGATTATAATATAATACAAATTATACATTTAAAGTTCACAATGTAAGCAGAATTAATCCAATTGAAAATGTGCAGATATAATATATATATTTTTAAAATCATCCGAATGCAAATTTAATCCTCAAAATGATCCTAACCATAAAGGAGTTTGAGTTTAATCAAAATCTTAAGCAGATAAACAAAATAGTAAGTAGGGGGTCAGTTCCTAGTTAATGGCAGAAAATAGCAATGGGAATCAATTCTCTACTACTAAAACATAAAGTTATGCTTGTTTACTTTCTTCAAGAATATTTTAGAAACTAGTATACCATGAATAAAGCGAACAAGCGAATCTGACTGCAAAATTGAAATTCAAAAACAAGAAAACCGTTCCAATTTACTTGCAGCAAATCTTCCAGTTCACAACTAGAGAGTAAAAATAGCAAATAGTTAAACATCACAAGCAATTTACTCTGAGTCAGATTTGCATACCAATACAACAATTATCAGAGCATGTCACACAAATGACTTTAGATTGTTGGGGAAAATCAGTGATTTGTGTGATACTTGTTAGAATGGTTAACCCAAGAGTGTTGCGTTAAAGACAATATCTTAAAGTCGTGTTGTCTCCCCTCGTGTGGGTACTATAAGCGTGACATGGCTCAAAGATAAAACCCCTAACTCTTAGCCAAAACTCTTTCCTTAAGCACAATCACAGAGAGTGGAAGAACGAGCCTCTATCAGTGTATTGCCAAATAGTATAAACTATATTATATGTATAGGAGAATTTCTTAGGTTGTGGGCATAGGAGAATTTCTTAGGTTGTGTCCCAAAACAATGAAAATAAGCACCTATGCAAGAATCAACCTTCACATGAATGATAATAAATGGATTAAATTCCTAGAATGGAGGTTACAAGTGAAATTAAGACAAAAATTAAAAATAAATAAAATGTTTTAAAAGTTTCAAAATAAAACATAAGTTACAACATAAATTACCTCATTAACCCAACACAATTCAAGAGGGATTCAAAGTCATTTCAAGGGCGATAAGGTAATCTAGACCCATTTTTTGTTATAGTTTTTGTTTACATGTGTGTTTAAATAAATTAATTCAATTAGCATTCATAATAGAGATGAAACTGATGAAAACAAGTCAACTTAAATTTCAAATGCGCTGTAAAATTTTATATTATTTCTTCAATTTCACTTCATTTATATCCAATTAGTTCTGTGCACAAATTTCAATTCAAACAAAAAACATTGGTTCATAAAATCTACGTCCCTTTTTCATTTTTGAGCCACTATTCGACATCCAATCCAATTATATTAATTAGCCTTAATTAAAAATTAATAGATGCAAATCATGAAAAATAAATGGCAATTCTCACCCTAAGTCTCTAACCTTTCAACTTTGTATCAATTTTGTCCCCCTCCCATTTTTAGCCTACTAGGCCCCTAACCTTTTATTTATTGTCGTATTATGTCCCCAATGTTATTTTTCATCCCCAACCTTTTAATTTTAGCAATTAACCCCTATAAATATGACTATTATATCATTAATTCATTATTTTCACTATAAGTCCCAAAATTTTCAACTTTTATACAATTTAGTCCTCATTATTTTTTGAGCGTATAGTGTCTTTAATCTTTTATTTATTGTCATGTTACGTCTCCACTAACACTTTATGTTCTCAACCTTTTAATTACTACTGCTAATTCCTATTCAAGTTACTACTAACACATTCTGTCCATTCTAAATTTGCCCCACTTCCTTTCACTGCCGCCAAAATATAATGATGCCGTTTCAGAACTTACCATCGAAGTGATGCTATTTCCGACAACAAAAATGAGCGTAGAGAATTCCCATTTTCGCAAATTTTTTGAAGCCTCGAAATCTGTCTTTAGATCTAATTGAATTGAGACCGATAATAAATCGAGGGCAAATCAGGGTGATAATTAGAGTGACAAGAAATTAAAACAGAATTAGAGTATTATTATTATATTTTATTTTTTATCAATCAAAAATCATTTTTTTGGGGCAGATCTACCCAATCCGTATTCGCAACGTGATTTGTGATAAATTAAAAAATTTGATGAGCTTTTTGTTATCATTATTTCAAACTATTATCATTGGGTTGTTCTGGAGTATATTAGAGTGGGTAAAGTTCTTATTTTATATTTTTCTCTCTTTTTTATTTAAATAATTAATGGTATAATGATAAGTTTAATAGATATTAATAGTAAAAATTATAATGTTAGGTAAGGAACGTGTTAATAGGGATATAAAAAGACATAAAAGTGAAAGGTTGGGGTCTCATGCGCCTAAAAAGGATGGGGACGAAATTACATAAAAATTGAAAGGTTAGGAACGTATGGTGGAAATAAAGATTTGAGGGTATAATAGTTATTTTGATAGCGGTTAATGGTGAGAATTGAAACATTGAGAACGAAAAGTGACGTTGGGGATATAATACGATAACAAATGAAAGGTTGGAGACTTATTAGGCCAAAAAAAAGAATGGAGACAAAATTGATAAAAAGTTGAAAGGTTGAGGAGTTAGAGTGAAAATTACCCAAAAATAAAAGTGTTTTTGACCTCATGGTAAAAGATAGGAAAGAAATTTAATGGTAATCTCTAACCTAAATCAAAATGCTCTACCAACAGCAAAAGAAAACGAGGAGTAAGAAGAAGGAAACCAAGACAAAAGATAGAAATAGAAACAAAGGAAAAACAAGAGAGAGTGGGTGAATGAACCTTAGAGAGTAAGAGCCAGGAATGAACGCTCATGCGGCAAAAACCCTAATAAGTGTAAGGAGAATCTTCACACTACAATTTATACAAGGGGTAAAATGGGAAGAACAAATATATATATA
>CAVNYN010221540.1:1540-12140 GCA_963692815.1 Nyctanthes arbor-tristis
CCCCCCCCCCCCCCCCCCCCCCCCCCCCCCCCCCCCCCCCCCCCCCCCCCCCCCCCCCCCCCCCCCCCCCCCCCCCCCCCCCCCCCCCCCCCCCCCCCCCCCCCCCCCCCCCCCCCCTGTTCTGGAGCTACTGATCGTAGATATAACATAAAGTAACTTTATATCATTATGTTAGGAAGTAATAAAAAATTAAAAGAGCTTGTGAGAAGAAAAAATTGTTTGTCTGTCAATTATGCAGTTATTAAAAAGGTTCGTTGAGCAAGAAGCAAGTGATTGATAAAAAAATTAACTGAGAAGAATGGGCAAGTTGTAGTGCCTTTACAGCTTTACTAGTTACTGGTATGAATTTCATTTCATTTTGATGGTTGGTTACCATGCAACATCTTATTGAAAATATAAATTCAGTGCTTTAACCATCTTTAATGGTGAAATCAAGCCTAGGAAACAAAATAGCACAAGATAAACCCTTGTTCTTGAAATATTCTAGTGACAGTTACCCAAAATAGAAAATAAAATTTTGAATAGATAATTAGATAACTGGATCTATTATGATCAAATTACTCTGTTTTGTTAGATTCATTGTGTTTTTGGTACACAAAATGATTGATGAATCTTGCTCCCTTCTGATGCATGAAGATGCATTTATTGCATTCTCATTAATTTTTTGTAATCTACTTTCTTCAGGTACAATGTTGCCATAAAATGCGCTACAATTACTCCAGGCTGGTTCCAGATCTTTTGTTTGCTCTTGATATCAAAGAATGGTAAATTGGTAATTATGAAGGAAACTTATTTTTGTGGTTGCTTGACTGACCTTTGTTTCAGATGAGACTAGAGTCAAGGAATTTGGCCTAAAATCTATGTGGAAAAGTCCTAATGGCACAATCAGAAACATATTAAATGGTTTGTGTTTAATGAGCAAAATGCCAGCTGTGAAGTCATTGCTTCTGTCTCGCTAAGCGTGACCATTTGAAAATGTCCTGAACTGATTAAGAATATTACCATTTTGTTTTCAAGGAACTGTCTTCCGTGAGCCAATATTGTGCAAAAAAATTTCCAGAATTGTTCCTGGTACTTGCTCCCTCTTCTCTGCTATTGAAGTCTATTAAATCTCCATGCAGTTTACTTTAATCCTTTTTTGCAGGCTGGAAAAAACCCATTTGTATTGGCAGACATGCCTTTGGTGATCAATACCATGCCACTGATACAATCATTAAAAAACCTGGAAGGCTTAAAATGATTTTTGGTCAGTTGATTTTATTGTAGCTGTTGCAAGTAAGTCTGCTAGAAGCTGTTGTATTTGGAGAAAATCCATTATTTACAAATATGTTTTTGCTGTTCATTTCCAGTGCCAGAAGATGGTGAAGGACCCATGGAACTAGATGTATATGACTTTAAAGGTCCCGGTGTGGCCCTTGCCATGTATAATGTTGATCAGGTTTGCCTCTTGGACATGTCACTTGCATAATTTTTTTGGCAGTTATATTGAGCTTTGCTTCATCATCTGAATTTTTGTGAAAACTTGTCAGTCAATTCGAGCATTTGCAGAATCATCAATGGCAATGGCATTTGGAAAAAAGTGGCCTCTTTACTTGAGTACAAAGAATACAATTCTTAAGAAGTATGACGGCAGGTAATGCTTTCCAGAAAAGCTTGGTCAAGTAGTATCATTCTATTAAACAAAATGTATTTGTCCTACAGTTTACATCAACATTTCACAACTTCAGGTTCAAGGATATATTTCAGGAGGTATATGAAGAGAAATGGAAGGAACAATTTGAAGAACATTCGATATGGTTTTTTTTTTTTTTAATTTATTTATTTATTTATTGTATCTTAGATGTAGTACCACAGCTTCATGCGCCCATCCACATTGTGTCCTATTGTGTTTACAAAATTTTGTGCTTTACTTAGGTATGAGCATAGATTGATTGATGACATGGTGGCTTATGCTGTGAAGAGTGACGGGGGATACGTTTGGGCCTGTAAGAACTACGATGGAGATGTGCAAAGTGATTTACTTGCACAAGGTAAATGCTGGTATAAATCAAGACATAAAAATTAGATTATGTAGCTACACTTTTTCATGTGATTTTCATTGTCCTTTTTATCGTGCAAGTAAAATGTGATATTGGAAGTCTTTTTAATGCCTATTTACTTGCAGGTTTTGGTTCTCTGGGCCTGATGACTTCTGTTTTGGTAAGTCCTGCTTCAGAATACTGTCTTCATTCTCAAAGTAGTGTTTATGTGATAACATATCTTCTTTGTTTTGAAGTTGTCGGGTGATGGCAAAACATTAGAAGCTGAGGCAGCTCATGGCACTGTAACTCGTCATTATCGTCTGCATCAAAAGGGACAAGAAACGAGTAAAAACAGTATTGCTTCTATATTTGCATGGACAAGAGGATTAGAACACAGGTAAATTTTCCCATAACAATCAACTGCTTGATTTATTTTCCAAGTCACCGGGTATGAACAGTTTGCTTTGATTATTGGAGTCTGAACAGTGGATGGAACCATTTCTGCCTTTCTGGAGCTTGTGTCTTTAGAATCTCTTTTAAGATCGTCATTGTAATAATTTATGCACTGAGGGCTATGTGAATAAAATATTGTTGCTGTTGGATGAATACCAGCCTCGTTATTCTTTTACATATTCTCAGTTACTTCAAACCATATATGGTTATCCCTTTTATTCTTAACACTAAGCTACAAATGTGTATATGGTTCTTATCAAATATTTTTATTACCTACAGTTAAAACATTTGCATCATGTCTTTTTCAGTAGTCACACTACACATTCCTAGCACTTAAATTATTGTTAAACTCCAGTTTACTTTACTTGACCTTTCACTTGGATCTTATTGGTTGTCACAAGTGTGTCATGTTTTGAGAATTTTATGACACATGCTTGTGATCAAAGGATTTCCTGACACAGATCAATGTCTTTATCTGGGCGAAGCTTGACGGAAATGAAAAGTTGTTAGATTTTGCTCACAAGCTAGAATCTGCATGCATTGAGATGGTAGAATCTGGAAAGATGACTAAGGATCTTGCCATATTGATTCACGGACCCAAGTAAGTTATATCTTCCTGTTTTAATAACTGTTTTTGCTTTCACACCAAAATGTTACCACCACTGTCTAATCAGTCCTTGGGTATTTAATTATTATTCCTTTGGAATGAAAGAGCACCTAAAGAAAACCACAATTGTGCCCCAGTAGAAGAAAACTAATCACCCTAAAGTATAAATATCTAATCAGTCCTTGGGTATTTAATTATTATTCCTTTGGAATGAAAGAGCACCTAAAGAAAACCACAATTGTGCCCCAGTAGAAGAAAACTAATCACCCTAAAGTATAAATATCTAATCAGTCCTTGGGTATTTAATTATTATTCCTTTGGAATGAAAGAGCACCTAAAGAAAACCACAATTGTGCCCCAGTAGAAGAAAACTAATCACCCTAAAGTATAAATATCTAATCAGTCCTTGGGTATTTAATTATTATTCCTTTGGAATGAAAGAGCACCTAAAGAAAACCACAATTGTGCCCCAGTAGAAGAAAACTAATCACCCTAAAGTATAAATATCTAATCAGTCCTTGGGTATTTAATTATTATTCCTTTGGAATGAAAGAGCACCTAAAGAAAACCACAATTGTGCCCCAGTAGAAGAAAACTAATCACCCTAAAGTATAAATATCTAATCAGTCCTTGGGTATTTAATTATTATTCCTTTGGAATGAAAGAGCACCTAAAGAAAACCACAATTGTGCCCCAGTAGAAGAAAACTAATCACCCTAAAGTATAAATAGCCAGTTCGCAAACATTAGTTAATAAAAGCTTTCTAGCTTTTGTTTCAAGAAATGCTTGTGTGGGCAGTTCATCCCCTACCATACCTATTACTTTTGGGTTCAATGAGTCTTGAAATAATTAGATGAAGGGGATTCCTTGCTACTTCCTCTCACTCAAAGCTGTGCACATGATTTTGGAATTCCAGTGGCATGACTCCCATTCAAATTTCTCGTAACTGTTTCAGCATGAATTATCATTATCATTTATATCTGCAGCTACTAAGGGTTCTGGTGTACATGCAGGGCATCAAGAGAGCTTTACCTGAACACAGAAGAATTTATTGATGCTGTTGCACACAATCTTGAGACAAAGCTCAATGTACCAGCACTTGTTTAATTGAAGCCTCCAGATTGTGTTCAAATTAGTAAACACGGGATATCTAAGAGAAGACTGGAATTGGATAGCGGACAGAATTAGCTAACTCCAGACCATGCAAATCATTGCCAACAATAATTGATTCTCAAAACCTGCTCACCATGAGTTGTGTTTATTCAGTGAATTACAAGTGATGAGGGTATATATCAGAGTAACCATGTCACGAATTTACAGCATTGATTGAATATTTAGGGTTGATTTCGTTGCAGTATTATTATGTTGATGATGATTGTAGCATTCTAACTCAAATGTTCAAACTGAAGTAGTATTTGGATGACAAGCTGAAAGAGCAAAGCATTTTATAAGACGCTGATATTATTTTCATGATTTTCCCCTTTAGAAGGTTTGTTTTACATGAAAAGAGCATCGTCTATATATGGAAATTAATGAAGAGAAGTTTCAGCAACAGAAACGTTTCCCCTTTGCTCTGTCAAATGTTTATCCCAAACTCTCCTGTAGTTTTCAAACCTGTACGAAATCAAACGCTGCACTCTTTCTTCCAGTTGTACCATTGGTACCGGCTAGATGATGGTCAAAAAATCGCGTCCAATACGCAAAAGTTATCGGACTATATGGGCCCATAATTGACTCTACATGATAGGGTACTTAATATATATACCATAAAAACAGAGTGATTTGTGAGAAATACTTTATAAACATATAATTTAGATTAATACCCTGGTGAGATGCAAAAATACCCCAATTTTTGATACCACACCTCCAGAAAACAAAACAAAATTAAATATTAGGAAAAAAAAAAAGGAAAGACCTAAATGGAAGTTACTAAATTAGAAACTGAAAATCAGTTACTCCCATTGTCATTTTCAGTTTCCACCCAAACAACTAATTGCCATTTCCATTTTTCCATCACTTTTTCAATACAGAACGTGAGTAGCAAGACTACAGGTACAGAACATAAGAAGCAAGACTACAAGTAAGGAAAATTCTTCATCTATAACTTGCATATAATGTTTGATAGCTATTACATATATTTACTTTGTATTGTAAACAAAAAATAAATAAATAAATTCTTCGGATGTGTATTGATAATCTACACTTGACAACTGCAGATAATAAAAAATGATTGGCGTTACACTTCTATTTGATGGTTGATGGACAGAAACAAATACATATTTTGACGAAAATGGAATAGGCATTTTAATGCCAGAAAACTACTGTTACAAAGAGTTGCTTAAGCATATCTCTACTACATTAGATATTGATGTCAACGAATACATCGTAGACATAAAATATCGAATGGCTGAAAATGGTGTCTATCTACGTGTCAACGGGGAAATGTCAATGCTGTTTTACTTGGAAGAAAGGAAATTTGAAACTGGGTTTTCTAGATATCCCTTAATTGTTGAGCCTAGAAGGAAAGAACATCAGATAGATTCACATGAGGTGGCGCACCATCAAGTACCTACTACCAGCCTTCATCCTTTGGTCCCCGCCACTCAGTATATGCTTACAGACGACTACATTCAAAATAAACCTCTGCCGCCCCCATTGCCAGCTACTGAGAACCTTGGACAACAGCTCTTTAACAAGGTTAGTGTTGAATTCAAAGATTATGTCACTGATAATAATGCTGTGGTAGCACAAATTAATGGTACTAATGTGAAGGAAGGACAAACCTACATGAATAAGTTGATTCTGAAGTTAAGTGTTGGACTTCATGCTATTAGTAGTGGTTTTCAGTTTCATACCTACAAATATGATAGATTGGTGTACCACGTTAAATGCTTGGTGGAAGAATGCAAATGGAGTTTAAGGGCAATATGAGTTCATAATAGTTCCTTTTTTAAAATACAGAAAATTCAAGGACCTCATGTTTGTTGTGTTGATAACTTTAGAGTTGACCATCAAAATGCAACATGCGAACTGGTGGCATATTGCATTAAATACAAATTCATCAACTCCCGCACTATCTATACACCAGCAGATATTGTGAAAGACATGCAAGAAAATTATATGGTGAAACTGACTTATGACAAGGCAAATCGAGCTAGGGAGAAAGCACTAAAAATGATTAGAGAGGATCCTGTTGAATCATACCAAGTTCTGCCTTCTTACCTTCATACCCTTCAATAAGCTAACCCCGGCAGCATTACTAGGATTGAAACTGATAAAGCGGGTAGGTTTCTATACTGTTTCATTTTACTTGGAGCCTCAATAGCTAGTTGGGCATACTGCCGACCCGTTATAGTTGTAGACGCAACATATTTAAATGGCCTATATGGTGGAACCTTATTCACTACATGCACTCAAGATGCAAATGACCGTATCTTTATCCTTGCATATGGTATTGGTGAAACGGGAATATAAACTCTTGGGGTTGGTTTTTTGAAAAGTTAAAAGAAGCATTAGGCGAAAGAGAGAACCTTTGTATAGTCTCCGATCGTCAGCGAAGCATTGCAAGGGTCGTCGAGGGCATTTTCCCCGAACGCAGCACATGCGGCCTGCTCCTACCACTTGCTTAATAATGTGAAAAAAAATTATGGCAAGAAAGGTTCGGATGCACAGGACCACATTAATGCAGCACTCAGGGCTTATACCATTGAAGAGTTCAACCTGCATATGCACAACATAGGGAAAATCAGTAACAAGATTGTGGAATATCTGGTATACAATTTCTCATTGCTGTAAATTCTATTTTAGCATATTTTGTTTATATGTCCATTGTGAAAAAACAACAAACTGTTAACATTGAACAAGTGCAGGAAAAAGCAAGCTATGACAGATGGTCCCGAGCACACATGTCCAAAAATAGGTACTCTACAAAATGGCGGAGCCAGGAGTTATTAGAGGACTGAGCCGAAAGGGTAAGCCGTATATTATGGAGGGCTAAATTACCTTTATATATTAATTTTTTTAAAAAACAAACTAAAGAAGATATTTTTCCAATTTAGGGGGCTGGGGCCCGGCATGGCCCCTCCTTTGCTCCTCCAGTGTCTACAATGACATCGAACATAGTGGAATTGGTGAACTCAGTTACAAGGACAGTAAAGAATTACCCTATTGAGGCATTGCTTGAATGTATAAGGTCTAT
This sequence comes from Nyctanthes arbor-tristis, assembly GCA_963692815.1. Taxonomy (NCBI): domain Eukaryota; kingdom Viridiplantae; phylum Streptophyta; class Magnoliopsida; order Lamiales; family Oleaceae; genus Nyctanthes; species Nyctanthes arbor-tristis. The sequence continues at coordinate 8,820 of CAVNYN010221540.1, forward strand.
GGTTCAACGATGGTTCCACAAAAATATGGAGAAAGCAAGATCAACCTTTACAATACTCTGTACTAAACACGAACTAACAATGCTTGAGAATGCTAGACTCGCACGGAAGTACCAAGTATCAACTTCATTACAAGAGAGGAAAAAAGAAAAAAGAAAAACAAATCATTACAAAGAAAAAGAAACAAAAATAACATTTACAAATTAACTATAGCTTTACAGATTTAATACATTGTGGGAAAAAACAAAAAATAAATGCTACCAATACTTATATCAAATATATGTATGTGTTTTTTGTAAGGTTCTTCCCATAAACGAGCTTACCTTCCAAGTCATCAATGGAACACTGGTGTTTGTAGTCAAGTTAGAAGCAAGAACATGCAGTTGTAAACGTTTCCAGGTTGACGAAATGCCATGCTCTCATGCTATTGCAGTGATTTGGCACATGCATTTCTCCCTGTACGATTACTGCTCTGAGTACTACTAAGTCAGTAGTTATAAAAGCACCTACTCATCATCAGTATATCCAGTTAGCAATAAAGTAGATTGGACTGTTCCACATGCTATTCAAAGTCAAATTATATTGCCCCCAATAACAAGGAGAGGCCCCGGAAGACCAAAAGAGACGAGATATAAATCATCAGCTGAAAAAAGAAAAGCTCCAAAGTGCACTAGATGCAACTCATACGGTCACACTTCCCGTAAATGCAGGAACCCTCTTGCTCTTGCTGCACTTTCCCTCTCAAAACGGGCCAAAAACAAAAACTAACAGGTTGTATCAAACACATGATAAATATATAATACATAAAATAAAAGACCATAGTAGTTTGAGTATTAAAAGATTGAAGCATATTAGATTGATTCTATCTGATCTTCTAATTAGTCCCATCAACTTTTGCAGGAATTGTTGACTCCATATTGGAATGTGAAGCTTAGACATGAAGAAGCTAAAGCACGTTAAGATTAGGAAGTGATCAACCAGTTGCTCAGGATATAGATGGAGTAATTATCTATGCAGTACTTATGTTAGTCTATTTTCCTTGTTTTACATAGACTACTATATTACTATAAACATATTACGTAAAACAAATGGTAGTGGACTTCAATTACGTTCCAAAATATGGAGTATTAACGCCTATACCAAATCCGGTATTACATATGCTAATCATTCTATATTTTCCACACACAACTTACCTGTGAAAATTTGTTGATTACATTAAGACTGTTTTTACTTGTTGACTGCTAAGTGTCATAAATACAATTCCTTTTGTTCCAATCATGAATTGTTAGATGGCGTGTGCTCTTCCGATCTCTATGCAAATGAATTTGATACCATGTTTAAACTTATTATTTCTTGAAATTATTAAAAAAAGCACATTTAAATGATATGTTGTTTGAGGCATTTAATGAGTCCCTCTTATAAATTGTTCATTTCTTGGAGCTATGTATCATCTTTTTGCTGAAATCTCAATCTAAATCTGGAAACCAAAAACTCTGGTTAGCATTAAATATGAACAACATTCTAACCAGTAAGTATGAAATGACAAATATTTATTTGTCCCGCTCTCTAACTTTACTTCAAACACAACTTTGGTAAGCATACAATTTTACTACGGTTCACATCTGTTCGACCAGCCTAAGATTTAGATGATGATGGTTAAAACTTATTCTAAATTTCTACCACATTGGACTTTTGCATTAACAAAGGCAATGGCTAATTGTGAATTTGCTCCCCTACAGATTATACTTACGATACTACTTCTGATAAATATTTATATCTCATTTGATACTCTTAATGTCTCTTAATCCAGTACATGTACCAATTGTTGTATCATAAAAGAAAACCAACAGTAAATAACCAAGCACGAACGATGTCTTATGAAGGGTAGATACCGTAATAGCTATCCAGATTAATTTAATTACTCATAAAGAAACCTGTTGGAAGCTGCTTCAATGTATGATCTCTGTAATTTGTTTATTCCTTTTATTATTTTTGCATTAGATGTTGGGTGCAACAACTCCTCCTCAAATGATGACATCAAGAGCATCCTTGCTTCAGTTGGTGTAGATTGCTGAAGATAATGAGACTGTTATTCCTGCTATACCAAATTAGAAAATTGCTACCAAAATGTAAAACAAGGAATTAATATGGTGAAATCTCAAGTCACGAATGAAACATGTAAGCAAATAATGATAACTGACTTACAAGGGGCTATATGCAAGCATCTATTATGTCGACCTATAGTTCTTAGTTGTGGTTGTCATACCCCTCGTTATTCTATGGATTTTGGTATATTATTTAATCTAAATATTGGAATCGTCTTAAATACAAATTTCAACTCTTGCTTCAGCGAGGGACGAGACTTGTCAATCAATTATATTTTATTCCTTAGACGAGATGGTGTTGTTTGACATCTTCAATTCATTTAAAGTTGTATTATTTATGACGAGATAGTGTTGAAGAAAATTTGTTTAGATACTTAAGCTAAATTATTTCTATATCATGAGAATCATTCTTCATGTTTAATCTATATGAAAGAACAAAACATACACTAAATAAAAGTCATTTTATATATTAGATAACCGAACACAGCTTGAGAGGCCTTTACGTGTGAAAATGAGACTCCCAATCTTTTTGCAAAAGCTTTCTTTATATTGATACTATACAATTCAAGCTTTATTTAGTTATTAAGTCTCCTTACATATACTTGTCTTACTTCTACTATTACATCTTTAAAGACAATTATATTAAACAAGAAACATAGGCATATCCCTCATAATCTTATCATGGTGCAAAAGATGGAGAGTATAGGCATAAAAGATCTCAAACTCATACGTGGTTGCCAAGTATATTACAAATATTGGTTCATCTTCATAATAGGTCCACGCATCCGTCTAGATCACATGCATAATCTTGCTTCCGTCGTGAGATAACCTCCACTTCTCGCTTTGCTTCTCATGTATCATTCGACTGATCATCTACAAAATATTAAATACATACAAAGTGGGTATAAAATACCCTGTGAGTAATACATTATTTTAGTTTGCCATATTGTTATAAAAAAATCATTCTATATTACAATTTTAAGAATCATAAGGATGCACAAACATTTTGAATGCACTATAGGGCCCCAAATACTAGATGTTCTTACTACTCATGGCGCCTTATTGCCTTTCAAATATCAAAATAGTAATGGCGATACAATAGATTCATGGCAAACTTTCGGTTAGCTTTTACCGGATTTCCAATCATTCATTAATCCATAGCAATTTCCATACTACTCATCCTATCTTGGAGTCATAGCATGGATCAAATCAAAGCAA
>CAVNYN010221545.1:0-10477 GCA_963692815.1 Nyctanthes arbor-tristis
AAGTACCATAACACTATATTTGATCAATAATCATTTCACTAGATCTCTACCCATGCATCATACGAGTGAAAAATCTAGTTAGAAATAACTTCCCCCCTCATTATCTAGCTTTCTTAAAAAACCAATTTGCTGACATCATTATTCTATTATCGTACATTTCCTTATTGTCATAATTTTCCTTTTAATTATTTAATTTAATATTTTTATTTTAGAACTCTATCTACATATTAATTTAATATTTTTATTTTAGAACTCTATCTGTATATTATATTTTAATTAAATATATCTCATATTTGTCTAATAAATTTCAGTTTTACTCTGTCCGATTGTATAATTTAATGATTTTATATTTTCATACTATATTGTATTTTACTTTCTCAGTGTAATATATCCATAAAACGCACGGGTGTGAAGCATAGTAGTCTGTAAATGCATGGGTGTGAAACTAATCTAGATATAAGTAGAATTTGTCTGACTCAATTTGATTGTTGGGCACAATTAGAAATAATTTTTGTAACATCTCACAAAAATTTAACAATAAATATTACATGATAATTATTTTACCAATGATTGGGACAAATACTTGAATTGTTCTTTATTTGTGTCCTAATATTGATAATTCAGGGTCAGCTAAATCATTCCCCACATATTGTTAAATTTCCCAATACATAATACATGTGATATTTTGTCTTGTCAAGTGTCAAAGATATGCTAGTTTTATAATTATACAAATTGCTAATATTACCAAGTGTCCAAGACACTTGGCATATTTGTAAATAATAAATGAGCTATTTTTGCCAAATAATAAAGCATGTGCTGTTTTGTAATTAATAAACAATGCTAGTGTCCACACATGCCATTTTGATAATTAACTAATTGCTAATATAGCCAAGTTCCTAGGACGCTTGTTAATCTTGTAAACCATGGATTTCAAATGACATTCAAAGATAATTAAATCTTAACTCTATAAAAAGGCAATTGAGCCAATGGCTCTTCACACCTCCATGTCCCTTTACCCTATAAATATATATTGTTACCTATTTATAGTATAAAATCCTAGTATTTAATTGGAGAAACAAGAAAAGAGATTATTTCAAAAATAAAGGAAGATCTTTAAGTAGTGAAGATAAAATTAAAAAGGTGAGTAACTGGTACCTTAATTCCCTTTCTTTTATTGATCATATTTTCATAAGAAATGTATAGATTTTTAATGTATTGTTATGGAAAGAAAGATTGGTTTATTGCATCTATATCGCTAGTCAAAACTCTACATGTCCTGAATTGCTCTGTGGAACATGACCTTGCTGTGTGGTCTTGGTCATTTTGGCTATGTGGTAATCTTTGTGGCCTTGTTGTGTGGTCTTGGCTAATCATGTGCGCACCACGGGTAGTAGTTGAACTAGTGATAGGGCCCTTTCGTACATTTAAAGGCTTTGTGCATCCGACGATTTTCTTAAAAGTGCATTTTCTTAAATGAAAAGTGAATCGAGGTATTTTGTTACTCACTGAGTACGTTGTACTCATACCTCTATTTTCTATCATTTTGTAGATGGTCGGAGGTAAGATATTGGTCTAGCAAGCCAAGAATCGGAGCATGCTGGGGATGGAAGAGGATTTTGCATGTAGAAGGGAATTTATATTTTGGAGTCACAAGACATAATTTTGGCTATAAATATATATCCAAACCAATATACGAGTCTAGTACCTTTTGTATAAATAAGTATGCCTATGTAAAAGCTTGGTTTTCCCATAGTTCGGTTTGATAATAAATAAAATACTTACCAACATAATTTGTTGAGTTATTTGATCTTTTCTAAGTCTAAATGAAGTTGTACAAAAGTAGTTGTTTTGTAAGTCCCGTCCTCTCAAATTTCACAAAAACAAAATTAAACTCAAAAGCTTTCGCTTTCGAATATAAATAATAAGTAGTAAATTTGAGGGGGCGTGACAATTTCCCCTCATTAACTGGCCTCCTTAAAAAATCAATTTGCTGACGTCATTATTCCATTATTATGTCTTTCCTTATTGTTATATTTTTCCTTTTAATTATTTAATTTAATATTTTTATTTGGGGACTCTATCTACATATTACATTTTGGTTAGATATATCTCATATTTGCCTAATGAATTTCAATTTTACTATGTTCTATTGTATATCATAATTTTATGTTCTCCTACTATATTATATTTTACTTTCTCAGCATAATATGTTGATGAAATGCACGGGTGTGAAATATAGTAGTCCTTAAGTGCACGGTTGTGAAACTAATATAGATAATACTATCAGATTTTATTGCCTTTAAAGTAAATAAAAAATAAGAATTAATAAAAAAATTATTAGTTTAATTATTATAATTTTCCTTATTGTTATATTTTTCCTTTAATTATTTAATTTAATATTTTTATTTTGAAACTTTATCAACATATTACATTTTAATTAGATATATCTCACATTTACCTAATGAGTTTGAGTTACATGAAAATAGATAATATATCAATTTTGATTTCAATATTACCTTTCCTTATTATACTTTTTCTTTTAATCATTCAATTTAATATTTTTATTTTGAGATTTTATTTATATTTTACATTTTGGCTAGATATATCTCAAACTTGCCTAATGGATTTCACTTTTACTTTGTTCAATTGTATAATTTCATCATTTTATATTCTTCTACTCCACTGTATTCTATTTTGCCAGCATAATATGTCTATAAAATGTACATGTGTGAAGTATAGTATGTCTGTGAAGCGCACTAGTGTGAAAATAATATATACTAGTTTTTACCCGTGCGTTGCACTGGATAATACCAGATAATATAAATAATTAAAAAAGATTAAACATGATTGTATAAAAGAATTTTAAACTATAATATTTGACCGTTTATGTATATATGAAGAAAAACAATATAGTTGCTACCCGTAATACGATATCTTTCATTAATTAAGATAAAAAATTGTCTACACAAAAAACCTAAGAAAAAATTAAAGAAAGTTTTTTATACGTAGTTTGTATTAGGCTGTTAGTGTATAACAGACGAGAAGTTATGTTACATCCGATAAATTTAGCAAGAATAAATGATGAACGATAATACATATATTACAATATTTATAGTAGAATTTGTGATTTGGTTATCTTTAACACATATTATAATTTTCAGACATTTTCATTTTATAACTCTCGAAATATCTATATAAAATTGTCTTTGAGTGAACACCAACTTTTTCTATAAAATACACATGTTTTTTATCACCCGTTTGGTTTTTTTTTTTTTTTAACTTTTGTAATACATATTAATGATATTTAATTTTTCATAACATACATCTTCTATATATTAAATATTTTAATATGTTAACATAATTTAATTAGTTTTTAAGAATTGAACCGTCATAGCCAAATCAATTAGAAAAATCATGAATTGACTAATATGGGAACCAATCTAGAAAATAATCCGATGGTGTGAGATAAACATGTATATGGTTCATAATAAATATTTTTCAATAATTCTCCATTAAAATTTTAAACTTTTTAAAAACACATGGCCCATAAGTCAAGACTCTATTATGCATAATCGTTCTCTATGTACGTTAATATAGGTATACATTCTCAATTCTTTTCACTAAATTACTAATATGGGATTCTCTTTTTATTCCCAAATAAAAACCGAATTCATATTGTGAATTTCGCATAAATATCAATGACTTACATTACATAAAATAAAATTTAAAAATCACACAAATTTAAAACTATTTAAACAACTGAATTGAATTATTACTATTTTTTTAGATGTAAAAGCTGAATTCAAGTGGTTATTAAGATAAAATATGTGAAAGTTTCCTTTGATGTAAGGGAACTCATATAAAAAAGTTAAGATCCTGATTTAGTTATTTAAATTATCCATTTTTTATATTCTCTATATAAGATAATATATTAAGATTAGACAAAAAAAATGAAAATAATAAAAAGATAAAAAAACCAAATTCATATTGTGAATTTTGCATAAACGTCAATGAATTACATAACATAAAATAAAATTTAAAAATCTAACAAATTTGGATCTGTTCAAAAAAACCTAATATAATTTTTTTTTTAAAGATGTAGGAAACTGAATTCAAGTAATAATCTATATCATTACATGCATTATCATTATTAAGATAAAATATGTAAAAATTTCGTTTGATGGAAGGGAACTTATATAGAAAAGTTAAGATCTTGATTTAGTTATTTAAATTATCAATTTGTGATGTTCTCCATGTAAGGTAATATATTAAGATAAAAAGTTAAAAAACAAATAAAAATTTTAAAAATATAAAAAAATTGAATTCTGAATTTTGCATAAATATCAATAAATTACATTACATAAAATAAAATTTAAAAATTATACAAATTTAAAACTGGTTAAAAAAACCAAATTTAGTTATTGTTTCTAGATGTAGAAAACCGAATTCAAGTGGTTATTAAGCTAAAATATGAGAAACTTTCCTATAATGTAAGGGAATTTATATGGAAAAGCTAAGATTTTGATTTAGTATTTTAAATTATCTATTTGTGATTTCTCTATGTAAGGTAATATATTAAGATAAAAAGATAAAAAATATATGAAAATATTAAAAATATAAAAAAAATCAAATTCATATTGTGATTCTTGCATAAATATCAATGAATTACATTACATAAAAAAATTTAAAAATCACAAAGATTTAAAACTATTTTAAAAAAAAGGGAAAACTGAATTCAAACTTTTTTTAAAAGATATAGAAAATCGATTCCAAGTGATACTCTGTATAATTGAATGCATTATTATGATTATTAAGATATAATACGTGAAAGTCTCCTTTGATGTAAGAAAACTTATATATAAAAAAGTTAAAATCTTGATTTAATTATTTAAATTATCTATTTGTGATTATCTCTATGTAAGGTAATATATTAAGATAAAAAGATAAAAAATAAATGAAACAATAAAAAGAAAAAATAATCAAAGGCTAGGATTAATTGTTAAACTAATGACTAAGACACAATAACTGAATTTAGAAAGTGATTTTGGGCGCGAAAATGAGAAATGGAAACTAAATTACTTTAATGTATATATAGATTATGCTATCAAGTTTCATTGTCTTTAAAGGAAATAAAAAATAAGAATTAATAACAAAATTATTGGCTCAATTATTATATTCTTCCTCATTGTTATACTTTTCCCTTTTAACTATTTAATTTAATATTTTTATTTTGAGACTCTATCTATATATTTTGGTTAAATATATCTTATATTTTCCTAATGGAATTGAATTATATAAAAATAGATAATATATCAATCTAGATTTCAATATTATTATTATATTTTTTCTTATTACTATATTTTTCTTTTTAATGATTTAATTTAATATTTTTATTTTTGGGATTCGATGTACGTATTACATTTTAGTTAGATATATTTCATATTTGCCTAATGAATTCAATTTTACTTTGTTAGATTGTATAATTTCATGATTTTATGTTCTCCTACTCTATTGTATTTTACTTTATCACTATAATACGCGTGAACGCATCAGTGTGAAGAATAGTATATCTGTAAATGCAGGTGTGTAAAACTAATATAGAAGTATGTTATCGAATTTTATTGTCTTTAAAGGAAATAAAAAATAAGAATTAACAAAAAAATTATTGGTTCAACGAGATAGCGATGGACTAATAACAAGAATTTAAAATTATGTCATCAAAATAAAAAATTAATTACACGCTTTATGATATTAAACCTGACAAATACAATTATATCATATTTTATGTATGAAATTTCTTTAGAACTGTTGCACGGGTGGAAATCTAGTAATTCGATAATAGTAAAGAATCTTTTAATGTGCCCAAATATAACCAAGTTCCTTTGTGTCTAAATAATCATCACATGTCGCATGATAATTTAAAGGATAATACCATATTCAGCAAAGTGATCGCAACATCAAGTTTAATATAATCGGTTCATCAGATTATGATTCTTCTTGGATAATCGAAAATTATTTAAGTTTTCATATTTAGGTTACATATATAACCTGAGATGGTTTCTTCATTTCTGTATTGTGTTTTTAGATTTTCTTCTTTTTTTATTTTTTGTGTTTGTTTTTGTTTTCGGATTTGGTTTTATGTTTCAAGTTTCTAGTTTTGTCTTTTCGTGTTTTCAGGTTTCGTGTTTTGTGTTTCTAGTATCTCATTTTATATTGAGACATTTTCAATGCCTCTTGTTCAATTCACATGTCTTCCAATAGCTATTTGGCAGAATTTGTTCATTTCAATCCTTACTGCCTTGAATTTTAGAGCATTATTTGAGGTCAATTAGAATTAATCCATTGTGAAAGTTGGTTATTTCTATATATTCATTGTGAAATCAAATTGAAACGGGCAAAGGGTTGTAAGTAAATAATTAGGTCTTGGGGATTTAATAGTATCAATTGTTGTTACGAATTCCTAGTTCTTGAGCTCTAAAAATGTTAAAAGAGATTAGTAACGTTTACATATTTACTGAGTAGAGGCGTGCTTGAGGATTTACAAAAATATGTTATTGAAATAAGCAACTTATAAATATTAAAGATTTAATACAATTATGAAGGTAGAAATGGAACTCTAACGGATGTTCCTCTTTAGTTGAAGCAATTCATCTTCCTAGAGGTCTTGTCTAATCCTCATCTCATCCATGTCATTTCGTACGAAAGAGTCTTGATAGAAACCGTCGACCCCTTGATCTTCATCAAGATTTCTCGCCATTTCTTTGTTTATCTTTGGAACCATTGGCCATTCATGATTTGAAAACCCATTTTCTTTATAGTACTCAAATTTAGGTGGCTAGAATGATATGGTGGAGGAGAATGATAGGTACATAAACCAAGATTGAGCCTAATAATTATATAATAACTAATGGCCATACTGTAAAATTAACACTCGGTGAAAAGCCATTTGCGTCAACATATTTTTTCATGATAATGTGGCACAAATTGGGACATTAACTAAATATCTTCATCCTACAAAATTTTAGAACACTTAATCTAAGTGTTAGCTCTTTAACAACAATAAAGTGTAATATTTTGTTTATTGGTGGAAGGTCTACCACACAATTTTATTTATTATTGGGTGGTTTAATTTCACACGGACGCGCTTTTTTATCCTTAAAATCTTTAGATACATGTTAATTATGTGAAATCTTTAGATATATGTCCTTTTTATTGAATAATATGTGAAATTTAAAGTTGACTAAGACTCAAATTAAAGGAATGTGTAATTTGGATGAACAATGCCTATTTTTGAAAGATTGGGTCGGTTAGATTTAAAGATTGGAGACAAAAGTGTAAACCAGCCCTAAGTTAGGGACCTTTGGCGTAGTTCATCCTGATAATGAATGAAAGAATATGTAATACACAAATCCAAGAAAGAATCGGTGATCATATTTTTCTTATATTCGAAAACGTTGAGATTTTCCTTTCATTCCTTCTTCATTGTTGGAAGCATCAATTGAAGTATGTGTAATTCTTTCTTTTTTTTTTTTATTTCAATCGTCCATTATACATATGAATAAATATATTGATACATGAATATGTTTTTCTATTTTACGAATATAACTTCATAGTTTTGATTTCAGTTGAATTTAATGCATCGTTTGTTTGGATGATTTGTGTGCATTTTATTACAGTACATTTTTTAATTTTACCCTACCATTTCTTATTACGAAATTGTTTTACAAAAATACATGGGTAATTATTTGTAAAAGAAAGAGAAAATAGGCACTCGATTTGAAATCTATGTAGTTTTTACTCAAAGTTTGTATGTAAAACAAAAACAAAAATCCCAACTGATAACTGATAAATGAACAAGGAAATGTATGAGTAGGAGAACACTTCTCGTTGAATTTTGTTTCCCATTTTCTTTGGGCCCCCAATTCACAATTCACGTATAGATTATTCGATAATAGTGGGAAGTTATCTTCCACTTTTTAGTAATTTCTTCTATTTTGGACGTTGACCCAAGTTGCTGAAGCTTTGAGAGCTTGATATATGTTTATATATCTGCAATTAGGATTTGCTTAGACCCTAATGATTGCATATATATAGTGGATTATGTGGGTAAATGGAAAAGTTCAATGTGAGATCGGAAGATCTAGGCTCTTTATTTATTAGTTCATCTTTTGCAGTGCTATAGGCTTCTGACTAGAGATCGAAATTGAAGAACAAGTGGTGCCCATATTGGATTGAAGTGTAAGATCTCTCTATGTGCCTGGAGATATTTGATTGAGGTACAATATTTATGGTTTTGTTGGTTAAGATTGGGATGCCATTGGAAAGGAGTTTTGGCAGTTCTATTGAACTTTTGATAAAGTTTAGTTGGATTCTATAATTCATTAAATAAAAATCTCCGGCTGTTATTTGGGAAAGTGTTTGGAGGATGGTAGATATGAAACCAAGAGGTGGTTATCTAGATAATGATTTGGAGAGAGGCACAAAAGCTGAAGATGGAAGCAAATGCCAAGGTTCAACCAGTGGGAGTTCAAAGAAATTGTTGAGTAGGGTAAGGAGTGGGTTTCTAAGAGCAGAGTCACCGGATGGATCTAAAAGGATGAGAGGTCGTTCGCGTTCATATGACAAATTGTCTGATTTGGACGAAATTTCTTTGATGAATATGGAGGTCAACTTTGGAAAGCATAGGGACGAGAAGATAAATCTTTTGGGCAAGGAGAAGTCTATAAATCCCAACTCTGTAAAGCCTTCAAAGCCACCCCGACCTCCCAAAGGTCCCTCATTGGATGCAGCTGACTTGAAGATGTTGAAGGAAATCTCCATTCTCAACTTCAAACGTAAATGTGTTGAAAGAATCAAGACCTTAAAGACAATAAAAAAGGAGAAGCCATCGTCACTGAAAACTAATTTGTTCGCCATCTTAGTCACCTTAATCTTCTTTTATGTGATTGTCTTTCAAGGTAATAGTCTCATAACTTTAATACTTGTTATACTTTTGTTACATTGAATTTGGTCAGTAAGTTTTTAAATACCATAGCTCCTAATTATCTTCCTATAATTTTGCGTGAATTATAATTTTACCAATGAAAAAATTAGATATAACATCACAAACTTTATAATCTATTAAATCTTAGGAATTTATATTTATGTTAATTGAGAAATGATTAGTCCATGTAACATATTTCAAAGAATAGACTTCTATGAGTAACATAATGTACCATGTTCATCTTCAAATAGAAGGTGATGTAAAAGTTAAGAAAGAAACTTTAGTGTGAACCTTGAAACTTGTATATAGGGAAATGAATCTAATTCTTAATTCCAATACATAGGCATTTAATTTAATAAATTAACAAATACAATGAGAGAGAGAGAGAGAGAGAGAGAGAGAGAGAGAGTAAGGCGGGGGCTGGGGGAGTTAGCGTATATGACAGAATGAAGAATGTTGTATTGTTAGTCATTCCATATCTTCTCTATTCAAGTTCATACTTCTTGATATTTTTCCAGCCTCTAGTTTGTTCTCCTTTTACACTCTTTCCCTTTCTACAATTTAATTTCTAAATCATATAAGTATTGTGTACTCAATTTACAGGTCTGTTGGGATCACACATGTGATGCAAGTAAGCACTACCTCACTGATCCTTCAAGTAAAGTTCCCACCTAATTCTTTCATTTTTCCACATTTCTTGTGTGTAAGCCACTGATTTCCTCACATGTGAGGTTTTTAGTTTTCTTCTGGGGTTCAAGATATCTGATTTAGCTTTACCTATGCATATATTCAGTATCTAGATTGTTATAAGAGTATATTCCATACTGATTCTTGATAGTTATATTATTCCGATCTGCAATTTTTTTATTTTTAATTCTTTTGCATTTACCTTAGCAACTTCAATTAAACTCTTATGATTGGAAGTCCAAGAATTGCTATCCAAGAGTGGTGGTGGATTGGTCTGGCAACCTTTTTCAATAAATCAAAGTATTTTGCAAAAATTACTCAGATCGGAAGAGCCACGACACACTTAATTTAAAATGATCAAGCAACATTTTCAAATAGGAACAGTACTAACTCAATAAATAGATATCAACTAAACCAATTTGAGAATAGCGAGATACAATGATCAGTTGATAAGGGCAATTAAATTAATGATTAAATTAAGAAAAGCTTGTATTTTAAAATATAATGCTCACAAATAAATCAATTAACAATGTTATAATATTGTAAACTTGATCAATTAAAAAAAAAATAGCATTAAGAGACAACATTACATAATAACGAAGATAGGAAGAGTAAGTGTGATGCAAGTAAAAGGGAGAGAGAACACAACTAAATATTTTAAGGAGGTTCGATCCAACCACTGGCCTACACCCTCTATTAGAGCATGATTAGTGCTGGGGGGAAAAACCCAAATTTGGGTTTTTCCCCCCAACAACCCAAATAATGTAGTCAAAATCGAGGGGGAAAACTTTTTTTTTTTTTTTGGGG
>CAVNYN010221545.1:10497-42751 GCA_963692815.1 Nyctanthes arbor-tristis
GTAAAGCCCTAAATGAGGGGCCAAATTTGGCCCCTCATTTAGGTTTTTTCCCCCTCTCCCATTCCCCCCCACAATCTAATAAAATACTATTTTCTTCCACTCCCACTTCCCTTCCAATCCAATAAAATACCGCCACGTGTCTTATTCATATTCCCCCCCACTTTTTCCCCTATATATTATTTGGAAATAGGTTTTTTCCCCCTAGTTTTTTTCTCTGGGCTTTTTTCCCCCAGGCTTTTTTCCTCCAACATTAATCTTGCTCTTATCAAGCTTTCCGTCATGAAAAAGGCCTAGATATCAGATTGTTTATAAGTGCAAACAAAACTTTATTCGATCTTTTCGATTCGAAGTTGGAATTACTGAGTGACTTACAACAAGGAATGCTACTCCTATCTCGAGCTTTCTCCAGACCTCGAACTGATTGAGTGACTTACAACTAACCCAACTCTTACAATATTGAGCTTTCAAGGGATCTCAGTATGACCCACAAAGTGTTTTTTACAATAAGGGGCACTGATTCTACTACAACTCTAGAAATCAACTTGGTAAATGATATCAATGCTGTATAGTAATGAATTTAAAGCTTAAGTGTTGTGATGAAATCTATGATGAAATGTGAATTTGATGAATTTTTTTGAATAATCAAAGTTTTCAAATGATGTTATCTCTTGTGAAATGATAATGAGAACTTAGGAACCAAGAGAGTCTAACACTTTAGATAGATTGAAGCCAAGTTTTGAATAAGTGTTGAATGATAATCTTTGATAGAAGTAAATTGAGACAAAGCTTTTGGAATTAAATTATAAATGTTTTTAATTAGATAATCCCTCTAAATGGATAATAGATACAAGTTAAATATCAAACTAACAAGCTAAGCTCAAGTGCTACAAACTTTGATGGGGAAAAGTGTATATGAAGTTTGATTCAATCAATTAAAGTCTTGCAATAAATAGAACAAGTGGTTTGAAGAAGATATAGAACAAGTTTGATACAAATTTAAATCTTACTTGAAAATGGAGTGGAAAATATAAAATGCAATGTATACTAAAGATTTTGTTTTAAAATCTTTACTACTTCATGGATGATTAGCTTGAATGCCCAAGAAAATGAAGTATTTATTTTAGAGTGAAAACAAAACTACATGTTGGAGTCTAGTTAACCAATTGTTGGAGTAGTTGACCGCCAATTAGATCTTAGAAGATAAAAGCTGTTTATGATCATTGAAGAGCCCCAACCGGTTTGACAAAATGCATTTCTCTATTTTGCCAAAAAACGAATTGTTAGATTGTTTTGTGAAACTGATTGACTTGTGGTCATCTTTGTATGACTTTCTTCCCCAAAATTGGAAAATATGCAATGATTTTAAAAGTAAGATTGAAAATGATTTATTTTATATCATTGTGTGCCAACAATTGAGCTTTAATATGTTTGGTTGTTGAGTATTAACAATGTTTATACATTTACAAAATTTGAACACTTAGGCATGAATTCTTCTTGAGCTCTTGTATATCTTGAAGTATAAGTGTGTTGTGTTGTTCTTCCATTATAATCTTTGTTTGCTTGAAAAACATATGCTTTGAAATGTTGACTTTAAATGAATGATGAAGATCTTGATGAATAATTTGAAATGCTCCAAAAGCTAATGTCTTCCTTGGATTTATATGGTTAGTGAAGGTCTTGATTGAGAGAGTCAAGAATCCTCTGTTATCTCTTTCTTCTTGATCTCTATCTTCTTCTTTCAAAAGTTACTTTGTCAACGAATATTATGACGATCTTGATCACTCAAGAAAGACAATATATTCATATAAAACTTTCATGTACTTGAAAAATATGGATACTTATCATCGAAAAACATAGGCAAACAACAATATATTCAAATAAAACTTTCATGTACTTGAAAAATATGGATACTTATCATCGAAAAAAATAGGCAGTACTCTAGAAAATAGATTCTTTTCTTGCATGCCATTTTTCATTTCAAATTATAATACACGTGGCATCAAATGTAAGTGGAGTTAAAGGCAAGAGATCGGAACCACCGAATTTAACTAGCCATATGATTTCATGTATGGTGGTGCTTGACACCAATGATGTTACATAGCATTATTCTTATAGATCAATGCTATATAGCACCTTAGTTTCCTATTGAATCATACTGAGTAAGGATACTATAGCCAGTCTTTTGCCTTCGCTTAGTGTCCTTATATAGATATAAGGGTATCATCTTCTCTTCAAAGATGTTGGCCTAGACCTTGTTTACCATATACAATGCATACTTTTGTCCTTCAATTTCTGATTATGTATTCATGGAAATAGATTAAAAGAACTCCAGAATGGAGGTCAAATTCTTTGCATAAGTGGATAATATGTAAATATCTATTGTGGCATTGCGCCTG
The DNA here is from genome assembly GCA_963692815.1 of Nyctanthes arbor-tristis. Taxonomy (NCBI): domain Eukaryota; kingdom Viridiplantae; phylum Streptophyta; class Magnoliopsida; order Lamiales; family Oleaceae; genus Nyctanthes; species Nyctanthes arbor-tristis. Next base: position 12,894 of record CAVNYN010221545.1, read on the forward strand.
ATCAGAGTACACTTACATTGAAACTCATTTAATGACTTTTAATTTCCAGGCCAATGTTGTTTCCAAATAGTTTGTGAAGTTCAATAATGTTTTTACATTTCCTTCTGTTTTCTTGCAGATTCATTTATGGGAAAAAGAACGTCTTCATGAATACCAAGAGATTTCATGAATCCATGCCCTGCCTTTGTTACACCTCATGTGATTTTTTTTTTTATTCTAAAATAATATTATTGTGCTGTTTCATGAGGTTCCTGAAGGTGTTGGGAAAAGCTGGTTACTTAGAAACCGAGTTCATGCTTTACTAGACTTTAGATTTGAAGCTTGTTCATTGTAGCATTTTGAAGAAGTATTGGAACAAATGTTCTTTGAGAATGTGTAGTGGAGGTAATTAGTGTGAGATTACAGGGAAATGTAAAAGTTGATTTTTATTTTATGGACAATATATGGTTGGAAATGGGGTTATGACATTCTTACGAGATCCTTTATTTTTTTGCCCCTCTCTTTTATAGTGAAAGAAATCTACCAATAATAAGCCCATATAAACTTTGTGGATGAGATTTTAAGATAATATTTTGAGGAAATTACCTCCACCAAATATTAATTCTAGACTTACTATGCACAGCTTTTTAATTACAAAAATAACAAGTTCTTTTTTTTTTAAATTCTTTTTGGGTTAATTTCAAAAAAAGTCCCCAGCCTTTAAGTTAAGAATTAGTTTCGTCCTCAACTTTTTTTTCGCTCTCTTGGGTCTCCAATTTTTTATAAACACACACAATAAGTCCCTTTTAACATTATTCCCCTCAACTTTTCATGGAAAATAACGGTTATACTTATAAACAAAATATTTAAAAATATTAAAAATAGTGATAAAATTAAAAAAAAAAAAAGAAAACACCCGTCCCCTCTCCTCAACTTGTTGCCGGAAACAACAATAACTTTGTTGCCGTTTCTGGCAACAAGGATGCTGCTTTTTTGAACCCCCTCCACCCATTTGCTGCCAGAAACGGCAACAATGTTGCTACCGTTTCTGGCAGCGAAAATGGGGGAGTGGGGTTGAACCCTCCCCCCACCCCCCAAAAAACACCGCCAGAAAATGGCAGCAATGAACCCCCTTCAAATTTCCTGCCATTTTCTGGCAGCGTTTTTAGGAGGGGGAGGGGGATTCACCCCCACTCCCCTAACTTTGCTGCTATGTTGGGAGGAAGGGAAGGTGGGTGGTTGGGGTTGGGTTGGGATGGTTGGGTGTTTTCTCAGTTTTTTTTTTATTATATTTTTGAATTTGTTGTTTATAAAATTTAAAAGTTAAAAGGGTATAACCGTTATTTTTTTATAAAAAGTTGAACGAATAGTGTCAAAAGGGACCGACCTATTGTGCGCATTTATGAAAGACTGGGGACCCAGGAGAGCAAAAAAGGTTGAGGAGGAAACCGATTCTTAGCTCAAAGGTTAGGGACCCTTTGTGAAATTAACCCATTTTTATTTACTTTAGTTAATTTTCTTTTGTTTATTTATTTAACAAATTTTTTTCCACCCCGGAGGCCACACTTGCCGTTGGTCAACCATCATCTACCATCGGCGAGTTTCTGGAATATTTCCCAACAAGTATCGAGCCAGCTTGCGGACAAGTTTTCCAGTGAGTTTTCTACTCACTTTTATAGTTATGACAATCTTTTGTTACATGAATTTGAATGTGTAGCATACATTATTTTTCAATATTTGAATTAAAATTGAATGCTATTTGTGTAATAAGATCTATTGTTTATGTAACAAGGCGTGCTACATGTGAAATAGTTTATGTTATATGTGTAAGAAAGTCTATTATGTGTGTGACAATATTTTTTATGTGTGCAGCAATATATGCTATGCATAACATAATATGTTATACAAATCAAAATGTGTAATATACCTTGTTACACAAATTAAAAGTGGTAGTACCTGCCAATGCGGCCTAGCCCATTTGGTTAGGGGGCTAGGCTGAGGTACTGGAACCTAGAGATCCCAGGTTCAATTCCCTTCTATAGGGTATTCTCTATATTTTACTGTAGTGTGTATTCCCACCATATGTGGGTTTGTTTTGTTGATATTTTTGGCGTTGTGTTTAGTAAGATAAGTATCTCTCGCATTTATACTGCTGTGATGCAGATTTGTGATTATACTCGCATTTATACTGCTGTGATGCAGATTTGTAATTATACTTTTAAAAAAAAGCAGTAGTAGCTGCGACAAGGACTATTGGAACAAAATAATAAAACGTACAGAATGTCATAAACATTATTACAAAATTTGCAACGTATAGCATACATTGTTACATGTGTACATATCAAGTTAAAGAAATCTAAAATTGTGTAACAACCTTTGCTACATTGATAAAAACATGAGAAAACCTTGTTTTATTAATTATAAAAATTGTGAAATATATGTTGTTATTCAAATTAAATTGTGTACCAAATCTTATTAGACAAGTTAAACAAATGTAACATACATTATTACAAAAATTACACAAATTATATTGTGTAACTTACCTTGTTTTATGAATTTAAAAAGATAAAGAGAAGAAACAAAATGAAAAAAAAAATAAAAGAAAAGGCCAAAATGAAAAGAAAAAAAAAATTAAAAAAAGAGTAGTGTGACCAATGGGCAGAATGCCACCACCACCAGTGTCCGGCCATTTTGTCATAAAAATTCTAAAAATAAAAAATAAAAAAATAAGAAAACCAAGTATTTCCCAAAAAAAAATTCAAATATTTATGCTGATAGTTTTAAAATCTATGGTACTTTTGAAACTTCCCATAAAATTTTGCTGCTCATTCGTAAGTTAGTTCTTGGACTTCTGAGCACATCCAGTATATATTTAAACCCCTTAACCCATAGTTTTTGCATAAAGCATCTATGGTGAATACATAGTAGAGTTAAGGAAAATTTATTTGGAGTCATGGATTCTCCCATATTTGGATATAAGTTGATGGAATGTGAATGCTTCTAAAGTTCTTGCATTACAATGGAATTATCTACTGGAGAAAAATATTTGTGTCAGGCTATCATTCATCCACTCATCACACATTCCAATGCACAATCTATTCTTACTTAAAACACTCTTTTCACATTAGTGGTGCACTACTACAAAAACGCATAATAGGCGTCCGTTGTAATGATGAATACACGTCGGTTCACGTAGACGCCTATGCATGAGACGCTCATTTTCAAAATATACGCGTCGGTTGTTGGTCGACACCTAAAGTTAACAATAGGCGTCAAATGTTAGTGTACAACTATTGCCTAAAGTCAACAATAGGCGTCGGCTGTTAGTGTACAACTGACGCCTAAAGTCCACCTAAAAAGAAAATTAAATCAAATAAAGAATAGGCGTAGGTTGTTACTATACAACCGACTCCTATTCTTAACTTTAGGCGTCGGTTGTACAGTAACAACCGATGCCTATTCAATTTTTCCCCTTTTTTTTGGTCATTGAATCAGCAAGAGAATAATAATCACACGTATTCTTTTGAATGAGTTTTATCTGTGCAATAAATGGGATGTGGAAAAAAATAGAAAATGCTCAACAAACTTCATTTTAAAAAATCAAAATAACGGCTTTAAAGAAAATATATTTCCCATCTAAATGACTCACTTCTAAAACTTTTCATTTCGGATTCATCTTCAAAGGAAACTAAACTTAAATCTAATACCAAAACCTTTCGCAATAAATCACACACTTCTAGCTTGTTTCTCCAACTTGAACTTCTCATGGTAGTTCTAGATGAACAAATTAGCCACTAATTGATTTCGTTGCTGGGATTCTCCTCATCGCCAGCACCCTTCTCCTCACCGTCGAGTAGAATGAAAGCTTCGAGTAGGGCTTTCATTTTCATAGAGCTAAAGGATGAGAAAGAAGAAGTAGTAGTTTCTATCGAGAAAACATGAGGAGAGTTAAAGGATTTGAGAGATGAAGAACCAGCCATATATTTTTACGCGTCTCGTAAATGAGGAGATTGTATGGAAAATGCGCCACTATAGGCGTCAGTTCCACCGTCGGTTCCCATGGAGGAATCGACGCCCATTCCCAAAAAAAATATTAAAAAATATTAAAACAATTAAATTTTACACTATAGGAACCGACGCCTATAGTTTGAATTAGGCCTGGGCGTTCGGGTTTCGGGTTCGGGAATTACACTAACCAAACCTGGACCAAATATTTCGGTTCGGGTTCTGGTTCGGTCTTGAAAATGGCAAATCCGTTCAGGTTCGGTCTCAGTTCGGATTCGGTAGCACTTCGGCTTTTGTTCGGGTTTTTTGGGTATTTAGCGCATATTATATAAACGCATAAACGAAAAAAGAAACACTTAAATGGATAAGAAGAACAAAAAATTTGAAGCACATATAATTCACTTAAATGAAAATAATAATAATTAATACTAATATAATAAAGTTAACAATTAGAAACTAGTATTTGACTAATTGGCTTTATTTATATTCTTTTGGGGGTGGCTTTATTTATATTCTAATTTTATAGGTTTACAGGTTTATGATAAACTTGCAGTGTTGTCAAGTAATTAATTAAAAACAATTTATCTTATATAAATCACATGGTGCATATATAAAAACTAGTAAAATCTTCATATAAAAAGACAAATTCACATCTTTTACACAAATCTTGAGTTTTGTTTTGTTTGTATAAAGGAGACAAGCGTAGTGAAAATGTGATTGTGAAATGAAAGAGATAGTTTTGTGTATTGTGAGAATTAATTAGAAATTTGAATTTAAAAATTTTGAAAGTAAAAAAAATGTTCGGGTATTTTTGGGCTTCGCGTTTTAACTCATACCCAAAGCCCGTCCAAACCCATTTGGTTTCGACTTCGGGTACCCGTTCGGGCGTAATTTTTATTTACTACCCGTTTGGGTTCGGGTAACCCGTTCAAGCTCGGATTTTTTGCCTAGGCCTAGTTTGAATTCAAATTTCATGAAATTTGAACGCCTATAGTACAAAATTTCAAATTTCATGAAATTTGAAATTTAACCTATAAACGTCGGTTCCTATAAAGGAACCGATGCCTATAGTGCAAAAGTTAATTTTAAAAAATTTTTTTTCAAAATTTCATGAAATTTGAATTTCATAGGAACTGAAGCCTATAGTGAAAATTTATTTTTTTTATTTTTTTCAAAATTATGAATTTCAAACTATAGGCGTCGGTTCTTTGAAGAACCGACGCCTATTGCTTAGCAAAAATTTTCAAAATTGCCATCGCTTGTGTTTTGTGCATTGTTTTTCCCAATAACCGACAAGTATGTCTATTTTTTTGTCAATTCTGTGGTAGTGGTGGAAACCGATTGTTATTGTGGAATTCAGCAAAATTTAGAAAACACAATTTAGGGGCTAAATTGAATATCACCTCCACTTCACGCCGATTTTCCAGACACCGATTGCCATCGCAAGAGTTGTCCAAAATTTCTAAATTGGAGTTTGAAGTGGAGGTTGAAGTCAAAGAAGAATATGTGTTTTCATTTTATTTTGTTTTCCTATTTGCGTTTGTTCTTTCCATAGTGAGAGTTGCGTCATCAAAATTATGGAATTCTTTGGGGCCGAATTTAAATTTAGTCCATATTAAACCATATTTTTTCACTTGGGCTAGAGTAGACTGACCTGTTTTCAATGCACTGGATAGTCGATGGGCAATGAGTTTCGATGTATTAGGTCTATACTTATTTATAGAAGCTTTAATTTTTGTGCTTATCTTAATTGTTGGTTTAGTTTATGCATGGTGAAAGGGGGCATTGGAATGGTCTTAGCTTCTGAATATTCAGATAATCAAAAGAAAGGTGAAGAAAAAGATTGAAAAAGTTATGAATTCCACTGAGTTTCCTTTACTTGATCAAACAGTTCAAAATTCAGTTATTTCAGTATGGTCGATGGTTCATCCCAATCAGGCTCCGCCCCTGTATTTGCCCTCTCTCTCTCTCTCTCTCTCTAATAATAACAATACTAATTTAGCATACAGTTCATATGCAAACATATGTTGCTCATATGATTACTAGTATTAAATTTAGAGTGATTTGATATGTCGAAAATGTGATTCTTCAAAGTATATATGGGTCAAAATTTGCGTTCATGTCACATAATTCACATATCTTTTACATATCATTTTTCTCAAACTATGCTTTTTAACGCCATGACACATCACTTGCTTGCTTATTTGCTTTTGCCTCGTCACTCTAATATCAAGCTCGTGTACTAAACCCCAATTATACAACATGTTTGGGATGATTTATGTAAGTTAATTTTTATCACTTTCAATCGATCCAAGTGCTATTACATTTTAGTATTAAAGCTCATAATTAAGCTCGTAGGCGATTATCAATACTTGTAAATGTTTATAGACATTTGCAGTAGCAGTTAATACTCGGTTATATTAGTATCGACAACTACAAGCACATAGAAATCACTCAAGGCCTATTAGGCTCTTGTTTCTTGATACTTGTAGTTTTAGTGTCAACCATAAGATGTAAGTTATAATCACTCATTTTAATTTACACTGCGAATATTGATAGTACTATCTCTAACTACTAATATATATACAACTATCCACTATATTTGAATATAATCCCAGTAGAGTTTAGTAAATACAACTAGAAATAAATTACATCAATTTGAAGGCTTTTGAATTCATGTTACATAATCTCGGTTGATGTAACTCTTGCGATGCATGCCCACTCCACAAGGTCTTGATTCAGTCATGTGCATGTACTTCGCGCCAACGGATTTCTCTTCCAAGTAGTTCAAACTTTGTAATCAATCCCCCATTCAACATGATACCATCTAGTTTTGAAAAGATGAAGAAAATGTGAATACAAGTATTCAGTCAGTAAATTCTATACATGCAACCTTTTAGTTTGAAAACATAACATGAGGGGACCCAATTGCACCACTTTGGATCTTACCCGAGCGTTCCATTAACTTGAACTTATTATGTGTTCGGATAGTATCAATCATACCATAACTTAACGTGACATGATGACTTGATCATTAGCCACCTTATTGTAACCTCCCAAGTCTAAAAACATAATTTGGTCATTAGCTACCTTATTATAACCTCCCAAATACATAAACATGATTCTGAATATGGCCATAACATCGTAACCGTATGGGTAAGATCTTCTATGGGTAACTACTTTTGAAAATTTGCTGGATCCTATTGTCATGCAAGACATGTCATCATATATCACTTTGCAATGTGCAGTAAGATAATTGCATAATAAATAACACTAAAACACATAAAGAGGATAGAGAAATCACTCACCATAGCAGCTTTCAAGTAACTCCACCTATACTACACAAAGTATATTAGTGTTAGAGGTTCCCTTTGCATTCTGTTCTTGAATATCAATATTCACTTCTGCAAGTGTCAATAGTCCTCTGAGAGTCATGGGTTTAAAGAATAACTAGAACGTTCCTCGAGTTTTTCTTAATAATCCTTTGGAATCCAAAATCTAAAACTATAAAAGTACAATTCTAAACACTGAATTACTATATTAAAGGAGTCTTGATCACCATTTAGCTTGCACGGTTTTCTTCTCCAGTTCTTTTACCTCATCTACTATGTTCTTTCTATATATTAAGGTAAGGGATAAGTAAATGGTGTATTATGTTATGTTTTTTAAAGAGGAGTTATAGATATGCCTGCAATCTGCCTCTCTTCTTTTAAAAACATGGACATGGATATTTTAGGACTAAAAGATTCCTTTCCTTATTTGGTTAAGTGGTTTTCCACATTAAATGAAGGGACATGTATCTCCTTTGCATAAGGGTGAGCCACTGAGGCTACAATATAGGGCTAAAGGGTCATTCCAGTGGTATTGATGAGATTTGTACATCTAGATTTTGCCATATGTTAAATACAATTGGTGTATTATTTTTTTCTAAGAAAGACTTGGGCGTATTGATAGTTTACAAATGTACTATTGATAGTCTCTTTAAACTTAGGGATAGTTAAGTGCTTTACCCTTTTTTATTTTGAAGTTCACCATTTAATATGCCATATTATGTGACGTTTCTTGTTGGGTCATTACATGCTTTGCTCTGAAGTCAATTTCATCTATAAAAGTTAAGTGCTTTACCCTTTTTTATTTTGAAGTTCACCATTTAATATGCCATATTATGTGACGTTTCTTGTTGGGTCATTACATGCTTTGCTCTGAAGTCAATTTCATCTATAAAAGTTAAGTGCTTTACCCTTTTTTATTTTGAAGTTCACCATTTAATATGCCATATTATGTGACGTTTCTTGTTGGGTCATTACATGCTTTGCTCTGAAGTCAATTTCATCTATAAAAGTTAAGTGCTTTACCCTTTTTTATTTTGAAGTTCACCATTTAATATGCCATATTATGTGACGTTTCTTGTTGGGTCATTACATGCTTTGCTCTGAAGTCAATTTCATCTATAAAAGTTAAGTGCTTTACCCTTTTTTATTTTGAAGTTCACCATTTAATATGCCATATTATGTGACGTTTCTTGTTGGGTCATTACATGCTTTGCTCTGAAGTCAATTTCATCTATAAAAGTTAAGTGCTTTACCCTTTTTTATTTTGAAGTTCACCATTTAATATGCCATATTATGTGACGTTTCTTGTTGGGTCATTACATGCTTTGCTCTGAAGTCAATTTCATCTATAAAAGTTAAGTGCTTTACCCTTTTTTATTTTGAAGTTCACCATTTAATATGCCATATTATGTGACGTTTCTTGTTGGGTCATTACATGCTTTGCTCTGAAGTCAATTTCATCTATAAAAGTTGACATTATTCTAAACCTAACTTGAGATTTTATATCTAGTACTCCCACCATAGCCCATATTAATTTTTCGCGTAAATTAAGAAATATGAATTAATGGAGTTGGAAATATAAAATTTACAATTACTTCCCTAATATGCACTTATTCAATATTGAATCATTCTTGTATTTAGTCAACATAGTCATTAAATGGACTAAGGCCATATTTGAAAAAGAAATTATTAACTTCACTTTTGTTTATGTAAATTGACTATAATTTGGGACAAATAAAAATAGAAACTGAGTCTATTTTTATGGGATGGAGAGAGTACCACTAAGGTAGACTTGCTTTCCATTTCTGCCTGCTCTAAATTATAGTCTAATTTTTCTATTGAGATTATAATTTATTTCTCAATTTACTAAAATACTCATATTTTAACACTCTTAATTATTAGTAAAATTCATTTTCATGATAGTTGGAAGACTAAACATCAAAATCGACATTCTATCTCCTAATGATACTTAAACATTTACACTACTTAGAACATAAAGAATCTAAACCTAAAACACATGATTCTCTTCACATTACTCTACATCAAAAATTGGCAAAAAAAAAAGTGCTAGTAATTCCACATTCCCCCGATGTTTTTTAATGTCCCTAAACCACCTCATTCATCTCATGTAAAGCGTCAAATAAAGGAGAAAAAATGAAGACCCTGACACAATCCTTTAATATTTTTGAAGATGATCCTACAAGAATTTCCACAATATACCACAGATTGAACAAACTAATGTAGCCAATGTTCAACTCAAATGAGCTACTGAGAGAAGAATGCTACAATTCAAAAGTTCAAGAAAACTAGTAATTTGTTTCCCAAATGTTGAGAATTTTCTACCCAAGTTCTACTAGTTTTTGAATTTGGAGTTCAGCTCAACTTTTTGTTGCATTCTTCCAATGGTGCAAGGAAACGTAACGCTTAGGCACTAAATAAACATTCTTAAAAAAAGGATGTAAATAGGTTGTGGAATGCATGGTGTGACATGCTACAAGCTATAGCAAATTTACCTTACTGCAACAATGTTATAAAATGCACTTTGCAACCTTGTTACAATATGTCCTAAAATATCTAAATTTTCAATTTGGGATTCTTTTGTGCAAATTTAGAGAAAAATAACCTCCAAGACTTGGACACTAATATATATACACACTTAGATCTGAAAGAGGGATTTAAGTGGGTTTTCTTAGGCTAATGTTAGCGCAGAGAGAGAGAGAGAGAGAGAGAGAGAGAGAGTTTTGGGAAATTAAGATTGTGCATCTACAAGGTTTAAAAGATTGTCCAATGGACGGGTTCCTAGGAAAATTTTCAAGAACTTCTCAGAAGTTTTATTAAAAAATTTTTTGTCCATGTGGTGTGTATAGATACACGTCGCAATTTGACTTATAATAAACTCATTTTTCTTTCTTTCTGATTGAGAGATTGTTAGTTATGAATTTCTCCCTCTCTTTCTTTTTTTTTTTTTTTTTTAATTGATGATTGTTCCAAGTCTTTTCTGTGTTGCTTTTGATCTCAACAAGTACGTAGATATTGAACTCATTTTTATTGTACGTAGATATTGAATTCATTTTTATTGTTTTCTCCAGATTGTCTCAGGCGAGCATCCAAAATTTGTATTCAAGAGTCGACCATCGACACTGTTATAATTGCAGAGATATTAAACCTTGGTTCCATCAATGAACTGATGATGAACCCCACTTTAAATCTTTAAGACATCTCCAACCATATTTATTCATTGCTGATATGATTGGTATGAACCATATATTGCAGAACTCACTATTATTGGCATCAATGAATCCTATTACTTATTATGTTACTTATTGTATTTCCACTGCAGGTGATTTCAACTACGATTTGAAGGGAACTTTTCTGGATCATAGAAGACAATATTGTTGCTATATCTTTAAATTAGTCGGTAAGAATCATTTCATCTTTTTTTTCAATAATCATATATACTATGGTTTTCCGGTTATTGTGAATCTGGACTATCAAATCTAAACTTTCATTCTTTTTCATTAATTAAATTTACTTCAATTCATAAACTTTATCCATGTGCTAATAGTATCTAATGTATTTTAATTAATTAATGCAAATATTCATTGGCTTATTCTTTTATTTTCACTTATATATATGAATTATTATTGGAATAACAACACCTTCATATGTTGTCTCGAAATGTAATCAGATTTTTAAGCTTATATTTTGGTTCATTTATCATGATTATTGACACAACATGTTTAGTTTAATTGTTTTAAGAATATATTGAACATCATTATAATTTCAATCTCATTATTTTAGTTCTTTTTTCTTAATATCCATTATTATATGTATGATTGATTCTAGATAACTATTTAATTAAAAATATAGGATTTTCCGTGAGAAGTTTTTATGTATTAGTTTATAACTTTTCCCATGCTTTAACCATATATTAATAGTATTTATTATATCTGTCTCTAAGTTGTCATATATATTGTATGACCAATATTTTTTCCATTTAATTCAATTTTTTTTTGCATTATAAAAATGTCCATTTTATGTAGTATTTATAGGTTATAATTGTAAATGTATTTTGGCTACCGTTAAGTTTATTTTTGGTTGTCTTATTCCAATCTTCCTTTAAATAATTGAAATGAGAAGGCAAACGAAGGCTACTAATCATATCAAGTGGAAGGGGTAGACCACGTGATGAGAAATATTTACTATTTCATTATTTTTTATCACAGTCTTTTTCAAACATTTGTTTTATTATATTTATCGTTCGTTCATGCTTGGATACAAGATTTTATAAACGGATTTCTTATATTTAATGTTCTAATTTTAAATTTGATACATTTGGTATATTACTATCTATAGGAACAAGTGAGTCAGATTCGAAACGATTACACAGCATTGATGCTGAGAGGTTTTCTAATTCAATGACTATTGGTGGTTTATTTAATAGATGGCCAAACCATTCTCCTAGAGAACCTTTGACAGATGTTACAAATGGTAGATTCCTATGTGTTGACCAATTTTACTTTTATTATAAATATACATGTATAGATTTATATATAAAAATATATGTATAGACATATGTTCTCTAATTATATGTTACTCTTCTAAGATCTGTGTAGTTTTTGGTCCAAACCAGTCACTGAATACTGTCATCTCAATTGATCCTCTGCCAAGCACTTCTACATCTGGCGGAGATAATAATCCTAATGTCAATTCTGGTCACTGCTTATCTAAATATCTTATATCTTAATGACAACCATCTTCATTTTTTATTATGTATTAAATTGTTTTCCATATGCTATTTCCTCTATCTTTAGTCTGCAGTCTTTGTCTTTCCATGTCGCAACATTGATGTAGTTTATTTATTTATTTTTATTTATTTTATCCTTGCTTCAAATGCAATATTAGATTCTGAATCTGATGAAGGTATGGCATCATATTAATAGTTTATTAATTTATATTTGATATATACTTTATATTTCTTTACTGTTAACATTTTGGATCTCTCTTTGCATTAAAAAAAACACATTTTTTTTAATAGATTCCAAATTGGAAAGAATGTTTGGTGATATGATTGATAGTGAAGGATACAATGATGAATTTGATGGTGCATACATACTTTTTATTTGTATATTGTATACTGAATTTTATGATAATTTTTTAAATCAGATTTCTCATTTTCCAGACAATGATTTGGACAGTGATAACATATCATCTCCAAGTACTGTTCTGATGTGAAAAATTCTTACATATATATATATATATATATATTTTAAGCACATTACTACTTAAATTAAATTGTAGGTTTGTTGCATCAACTTATTTTATTTATATTACATCTATCATACTAAATAACTGCTTATTCTTTATTTTTTCTATTACCTTCGTTCTTCAAATTTATTTGGCAATATTAATATATTCCAATGGTAATAAATATTTATTAAAGTTAAGCTGCTTTTTCATTTAATAGTTGTATATTTCTTTTCAAATATTGTTGGCACTCAAGACTGGTGTTTTTGTTTTAAATTTTACTCAAGACTGGTGTTTTTGTTTTAAATTTTACATAATGAATATTTATTACATATTTTTACCTATTCTGTTTTCTAGAGATTTTATTTTTATCCATATTTCTTACATTCATATTCAATATGCTTATAATGTTTTTAAATGTGTATTTTGTTTTTTAAAATTTTTAGACTATTTCAACATTGGAGATCCTAACTATGCCTGTCAATATTGTGGAGAAAAATTTTGGTTTACTGAGAGGGTTGGGAAACATTTTAATGCTAAGGTTCCCAAGTTTTCTTTGTGTTGCAATCAACCAAAAGTTAAGCTTTCATTGATGAAGGATCCACCTAAAGCTCATCATGATCTATTATTTAGGTCTTATACAAGGAGCAGACATTTTGTTGAGAACATTCGTTCTTACGATAGTATGTTTTCTTTCACGTCAATGGGGAGGAAAAAATTGACAAGGACATCAATAAAGGGAAGGACCACCTATATTTAGATTAAATGGTCAAAATCATCATTTGCTGCCTCCTGAAGGAAAACCACCAAAATTCTCATAGATGTGCATTGTGGATCCTCATAATGAGATTACTAATAGAATGAATGTATCAAGGTGAATATTATATTTAATTTATTTTTTTCTAACTTTGTACTGCAATGTTTTATATTTTCTTTTGTTTGGTAATAATTCATTTTTTCCTTTTTGTTAAATAAATCGGTAGAGAATAATTTACATGAAGAGATTGTAGCGGACTTAAAGGATATGCTTGAAAACTTTAATGTGCATGCACAGTCTTTTAGAATGGCCAGGGATAAGATCAATAATTCTAATGTTGTTGTAGCGACTGGAATTTTCATATTTTAGAAAATTATTATTTCAAAGAATTTAAAGAAATTTTAGCGTGTCGCTACCACCCTAATCCATAATTTTTAATGTGGGTCACAATGAAGTTTAAAGGAACATGCGTCGCTAGTCAAATTTTAGTTTAAAGGAAAACCCAAGCTTACAGTTAATAGGATTTTTAATTCTAAATTTTAAATTCAGGTCCAATTAATTTTTGAAGCCAATATCCAATTAAATTCTTTAGCTCGGCCGAATAGTAAAGTCATATTAATAAATCTTAAAAACGAAATTCCTAGACCTATTTTTAGTTGATTCAAAGCCCACGTTATCTCTTACGAATTTGGGGTCCAACTTTGAATGTTAAATTAAGCCCATTTGAAGCCCAAACTGGTCTAAGCAAAACCAAACACGCCTTGGACGCATTCTACCTCATCCTCACGTTGAAAACATCTGCAAACTCTCTTCTAACTGATGATACCGTTGGGTATCCTACACTCCCAGATTTTCCTATAGACACAACTCCCTTCAATCTCCCTCAATCTCTCCCATGATTCCCACTAAACAATCAGTCACGTTCTATTTTATAGATTGTATATATATAACAGATTCTCAATCAGAAGGGACAACTCAGCACCATTCTTCGAGCATTCAGTACACCATACATATACCAATTACATTCCCAGTAGACAATTACACAGCAATTACACGCCAAGAAATTCCAGCGAGCAAACTCAGCAATACATTTTATAGACACATACACACACCCTTCTCTTTACATACACACTGCAATTTCATATACACAGAAACGCCAGTTTAGCAGAAAAGATACAAACACAAATTCAGATATAGAGCCACACTTCCTCATCCATACAATTTCAACTACGTTCTTCAGGTATACACCTTTATACATACGTTACATATATAAACAGAGCCATAGCCTTTGAGACTGTACAAGTGCCGCAGCGGCCACTGCCGCTTGCAGCCACCGTCTCATACCGCGACCACACACTGACCACTCTATCCGGCACAAACCAAATCCCTAGAACCCACCACTTAGCTGCCATTAACCGAACCCAGAAGCTCCTCCTTCTCGCTCGAACCAGACTCGATCGAACCACCCAAACTCGGGCGCCCTTCTAGTCGTGAACCCTCTGCCATACGAACCCAGGGCCACTACTCGGACCACCTTGGCTGAACCCCCTAGCACTTGCGAACTCATCTCTTGAAGCTTAGCCTTCCGCTCACTGCCTCTCCAGAGTCTCGAACCTGGCAAACGAACCCACACTACCGCCACCCCCCTCTGTAGCGAACTTTAGCCGGAAATCGCGAATCCAAACCGTGGCCAATGACAACATCTCCCGTTGCCCTTCAGCTCCCTCTCGATTGAACCCCCATCGCTCCTCGACCCTCTCAACTTCTCTGCCCTCAATTCGAATTTGAGGCAGGGAACTGAATTAGGGATTTTGAGTGTTCTCTTTAGTTAAATCTGATTTTTACCCTCAAGTCCCAATGTTTGTTATACGCTCGTTTCGATCCCCATGTTTTATTGTCATTTAAGTTAACCCAGAGGTCCTGTTTAAAGCATAACAGCGCTTATCTTTCTAACTCAGCCGATTTCAGCCCCTAAATTTATTAGCTGGCTCGTTCTAGTTACCAAAGTTTCAATTTTATCTAATTTAGTCCCTCAAGTTTTGAAAACTTTATTTTATTCCCAAATGTTTTGAAAATTATACTTCAGCTTGAAACTTTCAAAGTTCACGATTTATTTACACTTTTGTTCAATTTTAAACATTTTCAAATTTCTAATATTTAGTTATTTAATTGTCTAGACGAGAAGCATAATTTGACGCATGCTTAGCTTGCACTAAAGCTCAAACTCGAAAAGGATAGCATAACGAGGTAGTTTTCCTTTTTTAAAGTGTTTTCAAAGTTATATGCACACATTTCATGAAAACTATGATGCGATTACATATTATGAGTTTATGCATGTGTTTATGTGATTTATGTAAACATGGAAAGTTTGCACATAATTAGCTCACCTTAATCAGGAGCCCACAGATTTAGCTTGTCATTCTGATAGGCCTAAAGACATAGACAATCAGTTTGTATTAAGACAAGCACATAGACATAATTTGCATGTGTGCATGTGTTAATTGCTTAATATGTATTGCATATATTTTTAAGGATAGTGCGTGGGAATCTACCGAGTATTTCTTCAAAACACTCACCCTTTATTTCAAACATTTCAGGGTCTAGAGTTGACAGTTATTCAATCAACAATGGCAATTGAGTAAAAGGAAAGAAAAAAAGAAATAAGTTAAAAGAAATAAGTTGTTTTCGTTTATTGGTATTATTAGAAGTTATTTAAGTATTATTTCAAAATTTAAAGGTTGTGTAAATTTTTGACAATGGATTTATTTGGTATTATTTATGAAATACTATTGTGTTTATTTTAAATAAGAAAAAATATGTTCCGCACTTATTTATATAAATGTTTAAGGTTTCCACACTTTAAATTGAGATAGAATAGATTTGGTAGCGTTATTGGGTGTTCAGAACTCGGGGCATTACAGTTGTTGACATTAAGCTGAAGCTTATTGGAAAGAGGAAGAAGGATGGCAACACATATAATGAACCTGAGAAGGATGAAGTAGTCGTTATAATAGAAGGTGATTTGGATGCATTTGGAGAGGACCGGGACATAATTTTCGAAACAAAGACTGGAGATTTACAACAAGTGAATGAACTGAATCCTTCATAACTTGGCCTCCAGTATCCCTTACTCTTTCCTTTCGGACAAGATAGCTTTAGGAATGATGTCAGCTTAACTCGAACTGAATCATCTTCCTCCAAAGCAAGAAAAAAAGTTACCCAAAAAGAATTTTTTTTTTGTTTCCATTTGCAGGAGAGACAGAATGAATCATCTTACATTGTACATTCCATACGTCTATTCCAACAATTTGTTGTCGATGGATATACAATGATAGAGCACTCTCGATTGACATTATTTGGAATCATCAAAAGGAATTAAGGTGTGAATTGTATAAAGGCTTAACTGATCTGTTGTTCGGGGTGAATTAGATCCTTCGAGAGTCAGTCAATAAGTTGTGCTCTCTGATTCATTTACTGGCAGTGCTCGTATTATGTTCCAAAATTACCAAGATGCAATTGCCATATGTAGGTTGGCCAGTTATCCGAGTATCTTCATTACTATAACAAGATCATCCAAAGTGGCTGGAAATTGTTCGTTTTGTTAATGAAAGAGGGTTAAGACCAGAGGATTGGCCAGACATTCTTTCTAGGGTCTTTAAAGTTAAGCTTGATCACTTGATTAAAGATTTAAAGACAAATAAACCTTCTGGTGAGGTGAAAGCAGGTACTATCTTGGCTCTATTTAATTTTCACTTCTATTGTACTTTATTTATTATTGTGTTGATACAGTATATTTCATACACTACTTAATTGATTTTTAATTTTTTTAATTCTTTGTTGTTTTTTAGTGATTTATACTGTTGATTTTCAAAAGCGTGGGCTACTTCATGCCCATATATTGTTGTGGCTTCATGAGAGAGAGAAATCCTACTGCTGCAGCTATTGATGAAATTATCTCAGATGAAATACCTGATGAAAGTGATAATCATGACTATTATAATGCTGTTAAGTACTCAATGATGTATGGACCTTGTGGGCATATGATCAAAAAATCTCCTTGCATGGTAGGTGGCCGTTGTACTAAACACTTCCCAAAGAAGTTTGCTGATTGTACTACTATAGATCCAAGTGGATTTCCAATCTACAGACGTAGGGATAATGGAAAAGTTGTGCAGAAAAATGGTGTTATGCTTGATAATAGATACGTTGTTCCACATAACCGTTATCTATTATTAAAGTATGGTGCACACATTAATGTGGAGTGGTGTAATCAATCTAGGTCAATTAAGTACCTTTTTAAGTATATAAATAAAAGCCATGATCGTATAACTATTGCATTTAGTGAGACAGCCAATTGAAGATCAAGAAATACTGTGGATGAAATTAAAATGTATTATGATTGTTGGTAAATTTCAGCATGTGAGGCTGCATGGAGAACTTTTTGCTTTAGTATTCATTACAGGGATATTCCAGTAGAAAGACTTAATTATACGATAATTTCAGTATGATACCTTCACGGATGCTTGCTACGCTCGTGGGTTACTTGATGATGACAAGGAATATGTTGATGGCATACTAGAGGCGAGTCATTGGGGTTTTGCTCATTCATCATGAACTCTCTTTGTAACTTTGCTATTGTCAGATTCGCTATCAAGGCCTAAAACTATTTGGGACCAGTGTTGGCAATATCTCTCTAATGATATTCTTTATACTTTTAGGAATGCTTCAAATAGTCAAGGTACTAATTATTTAATTAGTTTTCTTTATGATTAATCTATTTCATATTACTATTCTTATTTTATAGCTGATTTTTTTTGGGGGGTTGGTATGATGCCTTTTGTGTTTGTGTTTATAGATTTACTGTTGACTGATGATGAGATAAAAAAATTATACACTGTTGGAGATTGAAAAGTTGCTGCACAGACGGGGTAAAAGCCTTGGGGATTATCCTCCAATGCCGATTCCTGAAGATGTCTCTATATCAAGTTTAGATCACAATTTGATAATGGAGGAGTTACGTTATGATAGAAAAGCAATGGCTGATGAGCACTCTAAGTTGTTCTCTACTTTAACTGATGAACAGTGAAGTGTGTACAACACTATTATGCATGCAGTTGATAATAACAAAGGAGGTGTATTTTTTTTATACGGTTATGGTGGAACATGAAAAACCTTTGTTTGGAAAACACTTTCTTCTGGCCTTTGATCTAAGGGAGAAATTATGCTAAATAGGGCTTCAAGTGGTATTGCATCACTTTTTCTTCCAGGTGGAAGAACTGCACATTCCAGATTTGCTATTCCGCTTAATGTGAATGAAAATTCTACTTGCAATATAAAACAGGGGAGTCCTCTGGCAAAGCTATTAGAGCAGACAAAACTTATTATTTGGGATGAAGCTCCTATGATGCATCGGCACTGTTTTGAAGCACTTGATAGGACAATGCGGGATATTCTTTGGTTTGTAAATCCATTAGCAAGGAGCTACCTTTTGGTGACAAAACTGTGGTTTTTGGTGGTGATTTCTGTCATATTTTACCTGTTATACAAAAAGGATCTAGACATGATGTTGTGCATGCAACAATAAATTCCTCTTCTTTGTGGGATCATTGCAGGGTCTTAAAATTGACTAAGAGTGTACATTTACAGATTTTTGAAAGTGTTATTGATGCAGAAGAGTTAAAGAAATTTGCTGATTGGATTTTAAGTATTGGGAATGGAATTGTTAGAGGATCAAATGATGGCCATTCTACTATTGACATTCCAGATGATCTTTTATTAAAGGGATCTGGTGATCCTATTGATTTGATAGTTAGAAGCACCTATCCTAATTTTGAAAGTGAAGGAACATTGCCTTCTTATTTAAATCGTCGGGCAATTCTTGCACCGACTCTTGATATCGTTGAATCAGTTAATGATCATATGGCCTTAAAAAATTCATCAGATTTAAAATCCTATCTGAGTTCTGATGTAGCGTATAAATCCGATTATAATACTGATTTAATGTCTGATGTTCACACACCTGAATTCTTGCATGGTATAAAATGTTCTGGTATGCCAAGTCATGAGTTGAAGTTAAAAGTCGGTGTTCCAGTAGTGTGGATGCAGAACATTGACCACTCGGTTGGATTGTGCAATGGTACAAGGTTATTGGTGGCAAGCCTTGGGGATCATATTATTGAAGTAAAGACTTTATCTGGGGAAAATACGGCAGAAAAGTTCTTTATTCCAAGAATGACACTGACTCCTTCAGATATACGACTACCGTTTAAATTTCAAAGGAGGCAGTTTCCATTGGTAATCTCTTATGCAATGACCGTTAACAAGAGCCAAGGGCAGTCGCTTGCAAACGTTGGTATCTTTTTGAGAAAGCCTATCTTTACTCATGGTCAATTATATATGGCAGTTTCACGTAGTACAAATAGGAATGGATTAAAAATTCTGATTTTTGACAACAATGGTTGTCCCATCCAAACAACGGAGAATGTAGTATACAAGATTTTAGAAATTTAGAGTAACCAATATTTAGGTAAACTATTTTTTTTAAATTTATTGTTATCCTATATCTTTTACTAGTCTCATGTCAAATTTATTAGGCAAATGATATTGAGATTTGCTTTGATAATTTTGGAGGACATTATGCTTATGTTATGAATTTTTATGTAATAAAACTTTGAAAGAAGACTTTTACTATATATTTACATATTTTGTAGAACTAAAAAGATTTATTAATTGATATTAAATTTATTATTGTATGCTTATTTCAAGTGTACATGGTTATTTTATTTTGGGATGAAATAAAGGTCTTATTTTAAAGTTTACTGATATGATGGAGCAGTTTAAAATTCAATATGCTAGAAAGATATGGAAAATATTCTTTTTGAATTGCTGCAATTGTTTTAATTTGTGCTCATTAGCTTATTCTTATTTAATTGTTGTTTCTTATAGGTTGTATGCTGGGTTGTATATTTGGAAAAGCTTTTACTTTATATGTTTATGACTGTTCTTCATTTATTATTATGGATTATGAATTAAATTTCTGCTATGTATTAAATTGTTAATCATCTATTCAAACGCTATTTCAATATTGATAGATTTATTTTTAATTCAATGGTTCGTATATATCAGATACAATTATCATTTATAATATCTAATAAAGTGTAGCTATATGTAATTACCTATGTTTCTTGAAGGAATGGTAATAATTATTTATGGTTATACATCTTGAGGGAGTATTGATTAATTTAATGGGTGAACTTTTATGATGACAACTTACATTAATTTTAGCTACTTTTTTAATGTTTTATCCCGTGTGTAAAACTAGTGTATACATATGTAATTACTGCTTGACTCAACAGTGTTAATTTAAATATATATATATGTATATAGTCTTCCTAAAACTAATGATATTGTAATTATATAAACCATATATATATATATAAAGGCACTTAAGTTGTCTTCTTATTTTTCCCGCCTATTTTAGTGTTGTAATTGATGTGGTTAGTCTTTTGCAGTACCTTTTGTGATGTGACCGCACTGCCTTCTGCCACAGCCCATTTGATTTTTGGGCTGACTGCACTATTTTTCCTAGCCCAAAATCAACTATCTTGTATAGGAAAAAACTTTTAATTGAAATTGGGCTGAAAATCAATAGTTAGGCCAATAAAAATTATGTTAAATACATTCCAACTTTCACTTTTATATAGACTCAGCCAAATAATATTATATTCTTAATCTGATGTAGGATTTCATCCTCCTCAAATCACATATCTTCCATTTTAATTTTGTCAAGTACACCCCTAGTCGTTGTTTGCTATCAACCCGAGGTGGGACACAATTCAATTCTTTTTTAAAATTACATTTCTAACATTTACTTTTATAGCACTCAATATTTTTCTATCTTATTATGTAATATGATGTGGGAATCTGTACATCATAATATGCACATATTATTATATATATTTATTTTAAAAAACACTCATATTAGATTTGTGTTTATTAATTATTACATAGATATTTCTTCATTAGAAAATATTATATTCTTAATCCAATGTGAGATTTCATCCACCTTAAATCACATATCTTCCATTTTAATTGTGTAAAGTACACTCTCAGCCGTTGTTTGCTATCAACTCGATGTAGGACATAATTCAATTCTCTTTGGAAATTACATTTCTAACACCCACTTTTATAACACTCAACCTTTTTCTATTTTGTTATGTAATCCGATGTGAGAATCTATACATCCTAATATGCACATATTATTATATATTTTTTTAAAATGACACATGTTTATTAGTTATTAAATGGATATCTCTTCATTAGAATATTATGGGGCTGTTCGTATTATTATGAGCTTAATTATTATGGGGTTGTTTGGTATTATTATGGGCTTAATTAGAAGATGTTCATTAGGTTCACATATATGATAAAAGCTGCATTTACAAATTGGCCCAAATTATTATATTACTATGTCAAAAAAATGTTAAAAAGAAAAATGAAAAATAAAATGACTTGGTACTAAATGTTTAGTTTAATCCCTTGAGAAAAATTGGGGAATTACAAATGCATCCTAACAATGTTAGCTTTTGTTAATTTCCTCTCATATTTAGCAAACAATTAACCCACTTAATAATTAAATAAACGGTGCCATAGCCAACGAATTTTAAGATTTCAAAATATATCGAAATAAGAGGGAAAAACTTTCTTAAGACACTATATGATCAGGCCATACCATATGGTGTCATATCAAGACTAATTGTTTGACGCAAGCTTATATCATTAAATTGATCAATATATTAAAGATTACTCATTTTAAAGTACAGTGGAATATATATTGGATTCTTTTTCATTTTTAAATATTCGTTACTTGATAGTCTATTCCATTTTTACTTATCATTTTTAGAATGTCTTCCCGTGCAATGCACTGCTGCAGTACTAGTTTTGAGTAATGTTATTTATTTAGATTGAAGACTGGTCTCCAGTCAAGTTGGTAATACTACATAATGGGGGGGATGGGTAGATAGAGATGCATTAATACATTGGAGTATTAATTTATCGAAGGGTAAATAAGGAAATGATAATTAAACTAGAGACCGGTATTCAGTCTAGATGAATAGCATTATTCATATTTTATTTTGTAATATCACCGATAAAGCTAATTTTAAGTTTTATCACCTGAATATTTTTGTAGAAATAAATATTTATAAAGTCCTTTTAATTTTTTAAAACTTTTTCAATTGTTTCATTCATGCTTCAACTTTCAATAACAACTTTTGTACTCAACACTATTAAACTTCAGCTAATTTCCTCTTCTATATTAGCATAGCACATCATTGTAAGCCCATTAGAAATTTTAAAAAGGAGACTTTAGAAAATACCCCCAAAATAGGGGGTATTTGATAAATACGTCCAAAATATTAGAGAAAGAGCGTTTACGGTAAAACACAAAGGAATCACCGTATTTGTATGCTTAAAACCACAATCCCAGTGTAGACTTTCAATTTCAGAGAAAATTCGATCAATGTACACCAAAACACTAAGATTCAAACTTAGTTTCAACATGGTTTAGTTTCAATATGGGATACACGACGCTCTTCCGATCTCTCAAATTCACAAATTTGAGGATTTATTAGTGCAGAAATATGAGTTTATTTCACTTATTTCTTCCTTGATTTTTCTAAAATTAGAGTAATCACAAATCTATATTGTTCATGAATTCATCCTAGTTGAGTTAAAACCATATGAAACTTAAGATTTTGGCATTACTCCATTCTGCAGTTGCTACTAGAAGAAGGTATCATTTCAGCTCAGCGAATTCATCTTATTTGAAAAAAAATATTATGATTCTATATGACTTTCATTACAGCTTGGTAACATGTGTTTTTAGGTCCGGAGGATAATATCTGAGTTTCGAATAGTAATAAAAACAACTATTGCATTTTTGACCCAAAATGATATTCATGACTATCTCAACAATATTTTTCGTTCTTTCTTTAATTTAATGGATTTGTTCACAATCTTGTTGGTTCCCAACAGAACCTTTGTATTTTTCAATTAGTAAGTAAAAGCAATCAGATAATGGCTGATGGAGATTGAAACACTGTATATGTATATTCAGCATAATTGGTAGAAAAAATATTCAAAGTTCAATTTGTTGATCCAAAAAATAGATGATAACAGGAGATGCTTACTCTAACGTTGTGCTTCATGAGACTATGACAAATATATATTGATTTGATTCTTGAGTAATCTGCATGCACATATGTATTAGAGAATCATGTAATTGGATGTCTTTTTAGGTAGTTTCAACTGATTGGCATGAGAGTTCTCTTTGTAGTGCGGTTTTGATGTTTGTGCGAGTAAATGAATTTGGCTGAAATAGTCTTAGTCTCTTTTTTGAAAATGGTAACAATAAATTTAGCAAAGCCGTATTCAAGTTTATTGTGAAGAATTTAGCATTTATTTTATGGAAGGAACATTACTTTTGCAATCAATGATACAGATAGATCTCAAGCTAGCTACTGAAAAGGCTCTCTATTTCCTTCTTCATTCTCATTCAAAACAACTTCCCTTCCGTATAGATGACCAGTTCATCATGGATAAACTTTGTATGCCAATTCCTACCTTCTAGTTGATCAAAACAACTTTACAAGTTTAATTGTTGACAGCAAACCCACCAATGTGCAACTTATGCTTTACTTGACTACATCCCAATCAGTGGCCAATGCTCTCTGTAGACCATTCTTATCAATGGTTTTTTATGATTGTCCAAATGCTAAAATAGTTTAATAAGTCATAGTTTTGTTAAAATAGCCCCTGTGGTTAATTGCCATAAAACTTCATAACCCAGAGATGACAAAAGCAGAAACTTTGAGCCAATCAATTGACATCTAAAAGGTAGCACAGAATGAGTTGTGACTTGTGACCTATTCCAGTTTACGATATGTTGAGACTAGAATCTGGAAAGCAGTTTCATTCCTTGAACTTTTTAGACATTTCACTTGTAATTAAATGGTGTATTTATTTATCTGAGCATTTCGTTGTATCAGAACTTGATTCTTTGTCAACTAAAAATAAGTTAGAATGAAATGAGAGTTGCATATTGAAAAACCATGATTTTGGGAAAACATAAAGGACTTCTGGTTACCTGCAAAAACAAATTATACTTAAAAACAAATTTCGTGACCTCATACAAAAACAAATTATACTTAAAAAGATGCAACTCATATTTCGTGACCTCAATACGAGTCGATGATTTATAAAGTTAGACACTCTTTCTGAAAGCCAGTATTGTTGTCTGCCTTGCAATTAGGTGAATCTTTACTTTACCTCAATAATTTATGTCATGCCCCTAATTTCATCACCATATTAACTCCAAATATTGGTAGCGGAAGCATTTAACAATTTAAAATTGAGGGCGATACTTTACAAATACAACTCAAAATTATTGAGATGCTTTCGCTGCGCACTCTGATAATTAAGTGTACTGTAGGCTACCTACAACAAAACATGAGCCACACACACCGAAGCCTTGATCACATAAATGTATCTTCTCCATCTTTGGGACGATCCGGCCACAAAATGAGTTATTCAATACTTACAGGATTGTAGAAGATGGGGATGAGTAATAACAACGTGCATTTGCCCATGCAAAGCAATGCAAGAAAGATCATCGAATGACAAAGGTATAAAGGCACAAAGCTCAGACACATCACTAGTTTAGCCTCTACCCGTAAGCCATATGATACAAATAGTTCAAATGACCAAGACCACACAATAATGTCACAGTACCACAAAGCAATACAAATACAATTTAAGACAGGCAGATAACGCCACTAGCGAGGCCTAAGAGCAAGGAACAATCATTTATCCAAAGCAATGGTGCACCGTCAATCATCAAAGGCCAAATACAATTAAAGGAAGATACAAGTTTCAAAAAAGAGAGATCCAAGACAGAAAGAGAAGAAGAGAGCCAAATGATAGAAGAGATAGAACTGATACACGTGTTAGTCACCTCTTTATTCCTTGAACAAGGCTTCCAAATACTTTCCAAAGAAAGAAACTTATATATTAGAAGGATAGTCTTGAGGATATTATTTGCTTTGTATAGGGATATAAGGGAAGGAGGGAGATAGGAGAAGGGTATAGTTGATAAAGGAGGAAGGTGGCTTGAGGAAGTCTTGTGAAATTCCCCAACCTCCACCTCCTATTTATTGTTGCCAAATTTAATTGTTTTTAATAAAGGTTTGAATTCCGCCAACCACGTCGCGACAAGTGGCACAGCATGGCGCCGTACATTTGGCAAGAAATTGTTCGAAAAGTTCTTATACTTTGTGTTGCCTTATAATTTCGCCACCGAACTTCGATTTATATTGATCAAGAACTATAATCTTTCTTGACTTCAATTTGAGTAACAATCCTTTGAAGTCTTCTAATACAATTCAAGCAATTATTCCATTGTCGTCAAAATAAGAACCACATGTAGCTTGAGGGTTAAATTTTCACGGGATGTTACAATCTACCCCCTTTAATGAATTTCATCCTCGAAATTCTCTAAGCGTTGGGGCGGTGACTATTATTTTCAAAAGCATAGTAAACAATTGAATTAATATCATTTTAGTAAATTTTCAAAAGCATATGTCATAAATTTACAAATGTCAAGTATCCGAGGTTTTTAGTGATCTAGTTACATAATTTATTTAGGTTAAAGTTGGGTTAAAGTTGCCTATTTATTATTTACAAATAGCAGCTTGACAAGTTTATTTGGGTTGCCAAAATGGCCAAAGAAATCTTTCTAATTGAGATAAGGGTCCATAATGTGAAAGAAATAGAGTTTGAAGCTTAAAAGTGCATAAAATAAGAGCTTGTATCAATATGAAATGAACCAAAAACTTCAGGGACTTCTGATGCAATTTCTAAAAAATGCTGGTTTTGGGTTGTGCTGCCGTATGTGGCCACTGACTTCAAAAAAAATCTTCTGTTGCCCATGGGTAGGCCGCGGGATGCATTCCGCAGTTCCCCGCGGCTGTCGTGCGGCCGCATGGACGATCTTGTGCGACCTCATAGTGGCTTTCAAATTCCTTATTTTTCCCCTTCAATGTTGTCACTTTCACTGCAATTAAGAATCTTTCAAGAGCCAATTTTATACTACAATAGTATCACAAATGTCAAATTTAACTTATTTTCAATATAAAAAATCTTAATACTAGTAAATGCATGGATCCGTTCAAATAGGAGCGATACAAGTATGTGAGGCCGCATGACCATGCTCTGATACCAACTTGTCACACCCCTAATTTCATCACAATATTAACTCCAAATATCAGTAGCGGAAGCGTTTAACAATTTAAAACCGAGGGCGAGACTTTACAAATATAAGTCAAAAATATTAAGACGCTTTCGCTGTGCACTCTGATAATTAAATATAATGTGGTCTACCCACAATGAAACCTCGGCCACACACACGGAAGCCTTGATCACATATATGTATCTTCTCTACCTTTAGAACGATCCTGCCACAAAGCAAGTTATTCAATACCTACAGGATTGTAGAAGAGGGGGTGAGTACAAAGTACCCAGTGAATAACAACATGCATTGGCCCACGCAAAACAATGCAAGAAAGATCATCAAATGACAAAGGTACAAAGGCATAAAGCTCAGACACATCACTAGTTTAGCCTCTACGCGTAAGCCATACGATACAAATAGTATAAATGATCAAGACCACAGAGCAAAGTCATAGTACCACAAAACAATACAAATACAATTCAAGACGGGTAGATAGTGCCACTAGCGAGGCCCAAGAGCAAGGAACAATCATTTATCCAAAGCAATGGTGCACCGTCAATCACCAAAGGCCAAATACAATTAAAGGAAGACACAAGTTTCAAAAGAGAGAGATCCAAGACACAAAGAGAAGAAGAGAGCCAAATGATAAAAGAGATAGAACCAATACACATGTTACTCACCTCTTTATTCCTTGAACAAGGCTTCCAAATGTTTTCCAAAGAAAGCAACTTATATATTAGAGGGATAGTCTTGAAGATATTATTTGCTTTGTATAGGGTTATAAGGAAAGGAAAGAGATAGAAGAAGTGGATAGTTGATAAAGGAGGAAGGTGGCTTGAGGAAGTCTTGTGAAATTCCCCAACCTCCACCTCCTATTTATAGTTGCCAAATTTATTTTTTTAATACAGGTTTGAATTTTGCCAATCACGTCGTGACAAGTGGCACAACGTGGCGCCATACATTTGGCGACAAATTTCTCGAAAAGTCCTTATACTTTGTGTTGCCTTGTAATTTAGCCACCGAACTTGGACTTATGTTGATCAAGAACTATAATCTTTCTTGTCTTCAATTTGAGTAACAATCCTTTCAAGTCTTCTAATACAATTCAAGCACTTATTCTATTGTCGTCAAAATAACAACCATGTAGCTTGAGGGTTAACTTTCCATGGGATGTTACAATTTATGTGTTTGTTGATGTTCTTGATTCTTCATCTAGAGCTGGAACTTGCGGTGATTCTGTACATAAACTTCATGTAACTACTTTTCAGCTTATATTAGGTTATATTATTATATTAAAGAAGTCACAAAGCAAACAAATTTGAAGGGATTGAGTACGACAGCAGGGGGAGGGAGGATTGATATGAAGCGAGCTTTACCGTATTTATTGAATAGAATTTTCAAGGCTAGAAGCACTAGGAGCTTTAGCGCACTTCCGAAAGGCAGCAGCTCCTTTTCATCTTCTAATCATCTCATCAATTTGGAATCCCAGTGTAGTGCCCATAAGTAATTTTTATTTGCATCCAAGTGAATACTTATATTCGAGTTCATGAATTTGTTCTTATCATCTTTTTAATGCTATGCTTTCTGCGTTTTGTTTCAGTGGAAGTGAACATGAATTTACTTTGTGTATCATGTAAGTTATATTAACAATAATAGAAAAGCTGGTACGATCCCCGGCAAGAAGAGCTGGAAATATAAAGTCGACTTGAGATACATGTATCTGGAATTTTTATTTTCTTATTTCTTTTGAGAGGTAAGAATTTAGTTGTCTTCTTCTTGTGGAAACCCAGTACTCCAGTAATAAGTATGCTTTAGGTTTCAATCTCAAATGTTAAGAAAATTTATAGATTTATAATCCTTACCTAAGATGCACAAGATTTACTTAGGAAACAATTGCAGAACAAACATGAATAAATGTGCTTGTATGTATTTTTAAAGGCCAATAGATAAACTTTTTATTTTTTATTTTATTTTTATTTATTTGTTTTGTTTATTTTATTTATTTTATTTTATTTTTTTGGTTTTTGGAGGGAGGGGGGATTGGTTTATGCCTAAAGTATTAAGTACAAATATTATGCCTGTATACATTTCTTCCATCTCAATATATGTATTTGTGTATGAATTGGTTGAAATTCTAATCTGACATATTCTTTTAACTGTATATCCTGCATTAAGCTTGCTAGAAGTTAACGTCTGAACTCTTATCTTGCTTTATAGAATGTAATGGATTGATAAATTTCAGCAAGCATTTACGTTTTTGTGTAGCCTAGTATAATATATTAGATGGGCTTAAATTCTCCTCAACACTTGATTGATCTGAATGTTGTTTTTGGATATTCTGAGAGGGATATAATATGCATATATTTAAGTTCTTTCCCTGCCTTGTTTTTAAAGGGTTTATCATAAAATTGGTCTAAGTTGATTGTCATTTCTTGCAGTTTTGATATCCAACTCTATTACACTCTCTTTAAAGGAATCTACAAATAATTGGGTGAAAAAAGCTTTAGATTGTTGCTTTATGTAAGCCATTATTAACAATTCAAAATTTTCATTGTTCCATACTCAGTCCAACAATGATGATCGTGAGTGCTTGCACTTCTATATGTTAAACTTTTTGGTCATCAATTCCTTACTCCAGTTAAGCTTTGGTTATGTTGCAGTTACTACCCAACTCCTATTGTTTTTTCTCAAGCAAAAGGATCATCTATATGGGATCCAGAAGGCAAAAAGTACACAAACTTCCTCTTAGCTTATTCTACCGTTTTTAAGTAAGGAAAGAAAAATTTCATGCTAGATATGTCTTTTTTGTTGACCAAATCAGCCCTA
This sequence comes from Nyctanthes arbor-tristis, assembly GCA_963692815.1. NCBI lineage: Eukaryota > Viridiplantae > Streptophyta > Magnoliopsida > Lamiales > Oleaceae > Nyctanthes > Nyctanthes arbor-tristis. Next base: position 42,328 of record CAVNYN010221545.1, read on the forward strand.
CTTCTAGTGTAACAAGTTATGGCTTGTTCTCCATCTTCTATTCTAAGGGCTTAAAAGTAGGCCTTTGCTCCCTCTTTTTTGGGAGGGGTGGGTGTAGCTATTATGTGACTACCTGCTTTGTTATTTTCAAAATTAAATTCTTACCAATCAAAGTCAAGTGTTGAATGGTAAAATCATGGTTGAGTTTGGATAAGAAAGTGTTATTTTAATGATTGGGGTTATCTTATAAGTGATTAGATAAATTAAGGACCAAACGGCATATGCTTGGAAGTTAAAGGTTTAAAATTAAGTTTCACAACAATTGGGAGACTTGAGGAGCAAATATGAATAATTAAAACAAATATCCTATTTGTCTTGAAATGGAAGGACTGAGAAAGAGAGAGAGAAATGGGGGCGCGGGGGGGGGGGGGGGGGGGAAGAGAGA